>JBCAUG010472879.1:0-15506 GCA_038406175.1 Haplosyllis leylae
ATGTGAATATGCCTAATTTAGTTGAACAGTCAAAAATCAAACGACTTACCTGTTTCCGTCCAGGAATCTCATAATCCTATTAATAATCCAAGTGATAAGTTTTGTCGTGCACAAACTATGCAACTTCAGGTAAATCCACAGGATCCGATTCAATTATAGTAATGATCTGATCGTATCTTGTACAATGTTCAGTAGGTCACGCTTGAATGATTTTTCGTTTGATTTTGCACTTATTAAGCTGTGGAACCGAACACGAGAGACATTTGATCAGCTGCCACTCACAGTATTGATCAACTATGTGAGAAGTCGGTGTGACCAACGAAAGCAAGTTATCCGTGGAAAATGTCAACACGAGCAACCACCGTTGAGAAAGCTGAAACGTCCAGACTCATGAAAATACCAATCTGCTTCAACTGAAAATGTCTTTTTGAAGGTGTGTCTATATTCGTCATTTAAACATGACTTTAAAACCAAACATTCTGAAAGTGTAACCAACACGTTGTATTCAAATTGATATGCCGACAGACCACACCAAACAATATTCAATACCATCAAATTTGAATAAAATAAACACAAGACATAACAATGATTGTGGCCATATATGAACAGGTTGTTCAATGATAGATCTGTGTGTATGTGACTGTTTTTAATATTGCTCCACATGTGGGAAGTGTATAACTCATCACAGTTCTCTATCTCCATTCGCATCTGTATCACAAGCGCTACGTGGTTTTAATGAAATCAATGAAGTTTTACTGATCTCCAGCACAACCTATTTGTGTGTACGTATTTATCAACTTAAATTGGAGCTGTAATTACGAGTGGAGTCCAAAAAGGTCGTGTAACAGGTATGGTGGAATAGTTCAATTCAACAAAACCAAATGTACAACGCCTGTCAGTGACAGATCTGGGACTATCCACGCAAAGACGTACGCGTTCAGGAGTTGACGGGAACACATAAAATTCTGCTGGATGCGAATTCAGAATATGACCGCACAAATCGACAATGATCACGTAGCTTCTAAATTAAGGTTCTTGACGAATGGACTTGGTGGTCAATATAATGAGGAAACTGTGAAACAAATTCTGATTGCACTGTGAAACATTATTCATCATGCATGACGAAGAATAAGCTTAAAAGTAACAAATCAAGGTTACAAGATAGGTTTATTACCTTAGGTCCCGCTGAAGTATAAATACCTCTACATGATACAAATTCCAAACAATAGAAAAATGATTTATACTCCAATATCACACATATGCTGTAATGTGCTGTAATGTGCAATCCATGGCAATTCATTCCAAAGTGAAAGTAAGCAGCATTTTGCTTGATAAACACAAACTGTCAAATATGTGCAGTGATATGGAGATTGTCCTGATACAAAAACGTTGTGGTAAACGCAGATGTGTTGCATTAATCCCGAATGAGCAATTTACGCATCTGAAAGTCAACACAACAAGCAGATGTGCGGTCATGTTTGACTTTGTTACACTGCATATGATGAAAGATTCATTTCTTTTAGTCACGTGAAGCATTAAATCTCCATGGCAACAAAACATGACTTTTTCATTAGTTGGTTATTGATCTACCGTTCGCAAAGGTGTCTGTGAGTGAGGTACCATCATGTTGTGTCACCAAACTCATCTCGATGCAAGTCTGCTTTGTCACCAAAAATTGATCACTTGTCATGAATAAAATTCCCCATTATTGTGATGACACCATGAGTAATAATTGTAATTGAAGTGCTTGGGATTTCACATCAATTAGTTGATACTTGATACGCATTTAAGTGTTATAGGAGACATATTGAAGCCGTTACTATTATGTTTAAATGGCCAAAAATGCCTTTGGAGGACATTAAAAACGTCAGTTTAATCCTTTCATGGATACCTGATCTTTGAATGAAAAATTGTCCGCTAACAGCTGATGGCCAATCACAACTGCAAGAACAACATATCATTCGAGTTAACAATGCAATGATTAGCAGGTGGGCCAAGTTCAACGAAAAATTTAAATTTACACATAAAGAGAAAGGAATTTATCTCTACTTTTTTCAAAAAATGGGCTATTTTCTCCTATCATAGCATATAACAAATAGTGTACTGCCGTACACAGCGATACGGTGGTTCTCGGTAAAAATTCTACCAACTATCCCACTGTGCTTAATTGCAGGTTGGATTGCACATTAACGTAACTGAATTGATTTCAACAAAAATAAATGTTGCAGTGATATGCTGGTAATTGGAAAATCATTGCAACATTTGTTTGTTGAAGGCCAAAATAACGTATGTGGATAAAAAATTCATTCCTCCGGGGTATTTTCGCAGTGGAGTCATACCGATCTTGATCTCTTCACAAATTAGCTGGTTCCGCTTCAAATATTTCCATTGAAAGTTTTCACTTCTGTCGCTGAAAAGACTCATAAATTATAAAAATTCTAAATGTGGTCAATAAATTTAAGTTTTCATTCGTGTGCTCTTACAGGAGAGACGGAAATTCTTCAACGTTCCTTTACTTTTTTGTACATGGTAAATTTATGAGAGGAAGAAAGTGATATAATTGGAGAAGTAGCAATTATAAAACGTACTTGCTACATTGAATATACCTTCAAGTGTTTATTCCATGTACAATGGTGGTCTTTTTACTGTCGCATTGAAGAATGTAAAATGTTCTTTTATACTGAACCAATTTTTGTTTGAAATATCATCACGTAGTCCGAGTCAAATGTAAACTATGTTGTGCAGTCTTTTAAACATAACCGTATATTTATTTTTGAGATGAATCTTGAAATGGAAAGGAGACCAGCCCTGAAGTTAACCGTGTTTTTGCCACATCATGAAGAGAAAAAATTCTGTCGTTGTATTCAGCGAGTGTGAATGGACTTCACAAGGTTCTTTGACACCTGAATGCATCACAAATTACTCTCAAATTTTTCATTAAGCGCACATCTTGTGTGTATGGAACTATTTGACCCTGAGGGTCACAGTCAATTAAACTAAATTTACTCACAAATAAAACTTGCACAATGCAGCCAATGAAAAAACAAGATGAACACAGGACGAGTGTCTGAGAGCTATAAGCTGAATGGTTAATCAAAAATTGCTTGCAAGTGGCTTTCAAAGATTGCAATCTCTGGAGGTTATACACTACTGCACAATAATGTCATCAGCGTAATAAATCTGATCCCTCATTTACATCGTACACAAGTCGGTACGCATACCCCTAATTGAATGTTCAGTACCTGTCGTGGACTTATCTGACAACAAAATGACAGGATCTTATCCCCAGTCAAAAGTCTGGGTCCTTTTTTGAAAGAATCACCAGGAATTTAGCAGTAACTTTGCTCAGACAAGTTTACAACCTTCCCTGAAATTTCAAGTTTGGATATCAAAATGATGCTATCAGTTATAACTTTAGTTCAGATGGTTGCTTTCATTTTTACGTGTTACTGTTCTACAGTTACCCTTTTATGCTCTGAAACCTGCAGTAAAACCTGATCATTAGCACAAATTCCATCACCCATCACATGAACGACATTCGAGGTTTTCGTTTTCAACACAAATCTGGCATTTTTGTACAAATGGTCATTGAGGGTTTCAAAAAAGTTTCAGCAAAAAAAAGGTTGTCTCAACTGGGAATTGAACTCACGACAACAGCCATAACTGTATTAGAAGACAACAGATCATGACCTTAAAAGGGTCTGACAATCTGAGACTGGCAAGGAATGACAGATTGGCAGAACTAGACTTCTAATCCAGTGATGGTTGGTATTGTGAGTTCAATTCCCACTGGGGGCAACTTTATTTTTTGCTGAAACTTTTTAAAACCAGAAAGGCCAGACTTGTATTGAAAACGAAAACCTCGATTGCAAGAATGCAGAACCGTAGAGTCCAGGGAGGGTTTGTCGGCAACAAACAAACCAACACCAGATACCTTGTTTCCACGTCATGCTACAAACTGAGGGGCGAAATCATAATGGGTAATATACTTTTTCGACTCTTTTTATAATGAAGGTATTTGGTATGCATGCCTTACAGTCTACGAACAAAAATACCCATGAGGGTAGATGAGGTATGGGGGATAAAGCTCAACAATAGAAAGGTATACATAGCTCTGCTGGTTCTTAAATGGAACGTATTCGCTTTATGCAAGGAGAGAATAAGAAACAGTGTTGATCCTGGAACTTTTTACCGGGTACAATTTACCCCTTTGCTATTTTCATGGGGTTCTGTCAAATACCCTTACATGATGGAGTAAATCAGGGGTAAATCTCCGTGAAGAGATATTTCATTTGGAAACAATTTACTTTTACTTTTACCAAACTCAATCCAATGACGCAACAGAAACTTTATTTATGTTGTGTTTACCCGTTGACTCCCCCACTTGAGTTCTTCCGTCAAGTTAAAATCTATTCAACTTTGAAGCAAAACGACTTGGAAATTACGTCTGCAGTAGGATACTGAATGTTATTTATGTCACATTCCACCATCTGGGACCAGCACACAATTAGCTGACAGAGTCAATGATACTCTTCATAGATTTAGAGACCTCGTGCCTCCTCCCTTATGGTAAGTAGGACGCATGCCTGGCTGCTTCTCTCTAAATCTATGGATACTCTTCCATTCGCCATTTTTTGCATGATAAAATCTGAAAGTAACCGAATGCACAGCTAACAAAATAGGTGGCATTCCTCATGAACAGATGAAATATATTTTGCCAAATTTTCAGCCACACATGCACCCCTGTTATCTTTCGTCAGTTTTTAAAACATGCCACTGTGTTTCCTTCAGAACATTTTTAATAAATCAATGATTGCGTGCAAGGGTACTCCACTAAAACTATATTTATCTCTCTCTCTAAATCCAAACACTTGGAAAAACACAGATATTTGATCACAAATGTTTATGTGGATTCAAAATTCGAGTTTGATAAACGACGAACACACTGTTACAAAAATGTGCTTTCGAATGTCTCAAGTGGAATTAATCTTGGTGTATAATAGCTACACTTATTCAGCTACCCATCTTCATTAAGTTTAACTGAAGATATCAAAAAGTCAAAATAAACTGAAACTTTCAAAAACCACTGCAACATTTACCACTTCAAGAAACACTGATTTTTTAGAGGTTGGAAATCAATTCCCATCACCAACTCCCAAATATTCATAGCTTTGGTAAGAATAACTTCACCTTTATCATGCTAACTTGACAAATAAAAAGAATATTGCCATTTTCAAAAGAAATTTGGCTAGAAGTAGAACGGTTGGAGTCTATCAATAAGGAGCTAGGGTCTCTCAGGTCGCCCGTCTCATACAACTGCGCGCATCGCTGCATCCGAGTCTGTCAACATGATCCTATTGTTGTAGAACTATGTGAAGATAATCTCATAATATCCCAACACAGTTGAAGTCAAACTATCAATCTTCAATATGAACTGTAGAATTTATCCTCATAAACAAATTCCTATTTTTTGAACTCAACCTGCATATCATCTTCCAAGTATTTATCATCAGGCTAAAAAAAGACCATTTGCGTTTGGATGATCCCTTTTGAAAGCAAAACGAACTTTATCTACATCAATAGGAATTAAATGCTTAGCGCTCATTCTTTTCTCCAAACACCAACGTACGGTAGCACAAATTGTAAATAGAAACACTCAAATATTGACAATATAATTCTACGAACACTCACATACGGTTTTCCCATGCACTACGTAAGAGGTTTTCAGCAGAATATGCCCAGGAAGGGCATTCCTTAGCACATGTATGAGGTTTTACTGTTAAGTAACTCATGTTAGTGATAAAATCAGAGTACTCACTGCAGATTGGTTGCACGCCGGCTCTTTTCTGAGACGATAACCAGCTCTGAAATCAAAATGTCAAGTTCAGTCATGCAAGTAAGCTATTTTATGAAGATTCGCGTCTTTTGCACACAACTTCTTCCAGACTTTTTTGAATTAGACGTGAAAAGAACATGAATAAGATACACAATAATGTCGATTAAATTGTCAACGTTTAAGTATAAAATTTGCACCTCGACATTCTTCGTAAAAACACGCCTCGGGAGGAAAATTCTTCAAACTTGTCTTAAATCCAATAAAGATTTCCGCTTACTCAGCAAAAAAAACAACAAAAAACAAAACGCAACAGTACCAATTGTTCTCTGAGATAAATCTCCAGGTAGTAAATTCCACTGAGTTGCAGGTGTAACTTAGTATGTAATTTCCGTACCCGCTTCAGGCTGGAATCACTTCTCTCAATAGAGGCACGTGATCTCTTCATACATCAACGTGCAAAACAAACATCACCTTTGGAAGGAAAGAACGGCACTGCCCGCTTTGATGGTCACCGATAACCTTTTGTCGTTATAGGTTAGGCTTCAGGTAATTCCAATTGTAATATCCTTCCGTTAAGCGTATCCAACGTGCATGAAATTAGAACCCGCTTGAGCGATGCTCGTTTTGGAAGAAAATTGGTTTACAACCTTAATTACACGTATGAAGATTGACTCAAACCACGTGTTGTAGTACTCAGTGGAGACTTTAACGCCCACTCGTCTCGGTCCAGTTTACGCCTCGGCAATGGAAGAAAGTAAAGCAGAAGAAATGTCAGTAAACGTGACCATAAGCTTAAAGCAATGAGTGTCAACTCGTCGTCATTTAAACAGCAAACAGTACAATACCATCACCAGTCGCTGACACAGGGCGAGCATCATAACTCAAGTCATGTCAGCCACAGAAAGCCTACATCGGGCTCTGAGTGGGGTCCCACTTCACGAAAATGTCGGTGAATGAAAAAATGCACTGAGTCCACAAGTTCATTCTTTTCCCCATGTGGCAACAAAATGATGAAATTTAGGAGCACATTTTCTAATTTTAATGTCGTTTAATAAAAACTCGTGAAAAGAGTTTTTTTACTGAACTGTGGTTCATGACAAAATGTGAAATGTTGCTTCTAAATCCGCACGAACTTCATTGAACCTTTATAAAATATATTTCCAAATACTTACTAAATAAAATGTATCCATCTATTTCAAATTCACATTCCAGAATGTTCTGTTAGAAAAACAATGGAGTTCGTGGAACTGGGCCCCTGCATTGGTTGGTTGAATAGGGAAAGAAACATGGTCTGGTTGGGTCGAGTTTCATTGAGCACAAGATGTCAGTGAAAAGCACCGACAAGTTCTTGTGTCACAGTCAACGAGGGGTGCTGATGCACGTTCAGTGTCTTGAATAATTTAAGATGCTAGACCCCAGGAAATGGTGTTGACGTGAATGAATGTTACTTCGAAACATGAAATTGATGTAATGCGTTCACACCCTCAACCCTCTTGGTGGTATGGTTAAAGTGGACCAGTCGGTGGCAGATTTAGTGGGCACTGACAGCGACCTTTGTGGACTAATAATTTTGTTTTACGTTTGCAGAATGTTAATTTTAATAACATTTACCGTATCTCTGGGCTCCAGTAAGTGGAGATCTCCACATCCACATCCGACGGTCACACATTTAGAAAATTAGATGACAACAAAATGTAAAATATCCTTGTCCAGAGTCGTTTCACGTTGACATGTTCGTACTTAATTGTAGACTTCCAATCTGCCGCTGAACTTTTTCCAGTCATGCTTAATGTAGGTCATGAATTTAATTAGAGCACGAAAGAGAGCATTGTGTGATTGGTCTCACTGCTCTTGTTTCGGACTTCATTTGTGGCAAAATATGATTCACTCAAATGCACTGGCGGATCCAGGATTTCCCAGACGGGAATGCAAAATATGATGATTGTCTTCGGATCCTGAAACATTTACTTCATTTCGGAATACTTTTTCTTTGGATTTGGAGACAACGGCAACGGTTCTTCCCCGGAAATCAAAAGGTAACTTAACAATTAAGGGTATTAACGCTGGAACAGTGTACGGCATTTGTAGAGTATTTCACTGGTCGGTGCCTAAATATAATCGCAAGAGCAACCTCGGTTTCCAAAATAAAAAGTCGTAAGTTTGTGGGACAACCCTTGCATGCTTTTCTGCATATTCATTCGCACAAAATATTTTGTTGCCACTTTTGCGTTGGTTTGGACTTTTTTTCGCTTGACCTGTATCCTTCAAAGTCATTAAAGCGTCGAAAATGTTATCAGGTTGGGTGCACAAACTGTTGTGGAGGAGTCAAAAACATCACCACAATTGTACGCACTTCGACATTCCAAAGAAACATATTTTTTGGATACAGAATTATCCCCGCTGAAGTCCCAGTTCCAGGTATTGAAGCATTCAAGTACGACAGCATTAGATGAAATGCTCTTGTGTGGGGTTATTTGGAAGTGAAAACCTTCTTGCCATTTTGAAATTCTCGAATTGAAGAGCTTGACACAAAGCCAGTGACTTTTTGGATCCTAATGGCCCTTGACTTCATTTCAATATGATTGGTGACTCGTCAAAGAATAACCTTAATATTAATTGAATTCTTGTTTTTAGTTATATTTGTTGGTCATTTGTGCTCAGTTCTACAACTTTTTCTTGATTTATTCTGGTCCGATTTATTCTGGTCCGCCAGAGACACCAAAACACTTTCGCTACTTAATTTTGTCACATCAAAAGAAACGTGTTAAAGATTCAGTTCATAGAACTTCAATCTAGTTAATTCCGGAATGAATGATGTCTGACAAAGCTGGGGTCATGCAGTTTATGAATAAGTTTTTGTTATCTGGTTTTGATGCATTGAGAAGGAGTTAATAATCATCAGCTCCATGTTTTCAACAGATGCACGTCAAACCATCACAAAAGGCACAAGCTAGGAAATTCTATTCTGACGTCGAATGGCCCAAGACAGTGGCGGATCTAAGGGTGGGGGCGCTAGGGACGCGAGGTCCCCCTCTGGGTCCAAATTCTTTCATTTTCATGCAGTTTTTGGGGAAAAGTGGCCACAATAATAGGTTGGCGCCCCCAGCTTTGTGGTTGTCGCCCCCTCCTCTGGGAAATCGTGGATACAATATAAGGAAATATCTGGAAGATTAAAGTGCTTTGATTTCGCCCCCAGTAAATGAAATATGGTATTTTTAGTTTACATTGGATTTGACCAGTCTTTCTTTTTAATTGACATACATGGTTGTAAATTCCACTGTTTGTGGTAAAACTGGTGTGAACGAGTGGTGTTACTATTTTACTGCCATGAATCCCTCAGGCAAAGATAAACAGCCAGTTATGTACTCAATTTTATTACTGTGATGCGAAGCTACAAACCGCGTAGTTAAACGAGTGCATCTGTATTTATTTGAGGTAATTCACTAAATATTCTCTAAAATGGAAGTGATTAAAAGGGAAATTTCAATAACAGCACAACTTGTACTCTCGTTGATTTTAAACAGTGTGTGGAAATTCTTGTCTGGACCCAGGGACTTTTTCAATTTTCAAGTGTTTTTCTTCTTGGGAATGACTTTAAGCTTGCAGGTATGATCCACTTTTTCTTTGAATTTTTGTGCAACTGAGGACTGTTTTGTTCAGCTATATGCTAGAAATATTTTTTCGCGTTATTTCGATGTTTTTAAAACGTCACCTTAAAACTAAAGGTAATATTCAAAGGCAAGCCGGTATTTTTCGTGTGATTGTGGTTTTCTTCCTTTTCTCTGCCACTTGTTAAGGAAAATGATTCGTTTTATTTTCAGATTTTATTCAACAACAATTTCAGTATCAGTGACTTAAATGTGGGATTGACTGAAAAAGGAGATAAACTGTACTATAGAAACACTTCTCTTAAGATCCACTACAGTGACTATGTCAAATCAGTTGTCTATCGCCTTGTGGTTCGTCCCCAGGAGTCACATGTCATGTCATGTGACAGGTCAGCTTACGATGCGCATGATCGAGTTGGGGGACTTCCTGTGCGAGAGATAAAACAAGGTCAAACCCTGGGCGATACCAATGTTCACGGGGTGTTTGCTACCCTGGACGATCGCGTGCCAGGACGTTTGTACTTGAGGCTGCTGTCTATTGGATTGTATCCAGGTCCCAGGAAGGGTCCACTGCACTGCCACTTCCACTGTCCATCTGCCCCTGGAGGTTACTGCACATCTCCAGTACACGGTGTTACACTCCTTGCAGGAAACCATTCCAGCTATCCCACAGGTAACTTCTTTTTCCGGATTAATTCCAATAAATTATTTTGTTTTGGGTCAAAATTCACACAGTTCCACTTTAGGCTATCAAATCCTGCCTAAAGTCAAAGAGCTTTCCAACCAGCTGATTAATTTTATTTTCACCAACATTGCAGAAGAACAAATGAAATCGTTGATGGATGTCGCCTTGCTGTCCTGTGCTGTGCCCATCGGAGAACGTCACCCAAAACAGCTAAGCTTGACATTTCGGCAATGTGGCTACTCCCACAACTACATGCAAGTACAATCACTGGATTTCAATAGTATGATGACCATACCTCACGAAATAGCTGTTTGTGTTCGATCCTTGGATTTATCGATTTTGGAACACGATCCCGCCTTGGTGCAATTCCTGGAGTACTGGATGTACATGGGCATAAACCGGATGTTCATGTACGACAGTGGGACCCCAGAGACGAAAACTTCCCTGCTGAAAACGTTCAAAACTGAAAATGCGTGGTTTCTGAGAACCTTTAATTGGAACACGATTGATAAAATGACTGAAATTCCCGTCAGTGACGAAGCAGCCATCAATCATTGCGTCATGAATTCTATGACGTCATATCGTTACATCATTGTCACGTCCTACGACCTGGTTCCAGTTTTTGTGGCAAGAAAATACAACGATTTAACCCAATTTATTGCAGATCCAGAGTTTGTTAAATCTATTGAAAATAAATCTGGTTTTAGGATTTCTGGACCCGAGACACATACTCCAACATTTGTGATCAAACCAAAGGATGTATTGGCCACGGCTGCCAACCATTTCATACCACTGTCTGCCAAACCATCTTTTAACATCTTGCATCCGTTTGATTTGACAATGCTGCCATTAAAGACGTTGTGGTCTCACAATGACACCAAAATCAATGCATCAAATTTGAGGGAAACTGTACTGCAGAAACTTGTGAGGAAAAATAGCACGGAACCCAACGGGAAAATGACTTTCGAATGAACTTCAATTGTCCTGGTAGTAATGTTTCTGCGTGTAAATCTTATTTATTTCCATTTCAAAATTCTGTTGTGTTTTCTTTCTTTTGCATATTATTACTTGAAATATAATTCAAAGTAGGCAATTCTGTCTACTGCCTTGAAAAGATTGTTGTAAATGTTTTACAACAACCGAGCAGGTGTCACATAATGGCAAGATTTCCGACTGCATGCAATTAGGGCAACACGAAAGAACACTTGGGATGAACACTTCAATCAAGGTTTTCCTAAATAACACATATCTGACATTCTGACATTTTTTGTACAAAACTGACAACATGGCTCTAAAGTCTCAGCAAAAAATAAAGTTGTCTCTAGTAGGAATCAAACTCACAACACCAATCTTCAGAGGTTTAGAAGTCTAATGCCTTGCCAGTTTCAGACTGCCAGACCCTTACAAAGTCATGCTGTATTGAATCTAGAAAAGATCCAAGTCCAAAAAGTTAAGTATAGCATGAAACAAAATTCACAAAAGAGCTTCTATTCAACACATGTCTGGGTGGCTGAATGGACAAGGCATTAGGCTTTGAAACTTCTGAAGGTGGGTGTTGTGAGATCGATTCCCACTGGAGGCAACTTTATTTTTTGCTGACTTTGAAACCCCTTCATATTAATTTTGTACAAAAATGCCAGAAATGATAGATTTGTGTTCTTTAGGAAAAATTCGATTACTAGCTTTACAATGTATTTCATCTAGACGGGAGGATAGTGAATTTTAGGGTAAACAAGGACTTGAGAGCTCTACACAAGACCATATGTGGTCATACAAAAAGAGTGTGTCTGGAAATGAATTACCGATAGCGTACGTAGTATGAAGGGTAATGTGTTCAGTCTTGTCTGTTATTCTATTCACGGGTGACGGGTCCATATCACATGATGTTCTGGGAAGCTATCCCATGATGCAATAAACAGGGTTCACCAATTCCAGCACACCAGTTCCCACCCCAAGCCCCAGCCCTGGCCCCTATACACAGGAAGGACAAACTAGTAAGGACTAGCCAGCAAACAGGGCCCATTCTGAATGAACCAATCAAAAATGGCCAGCCCGGAAGGGCCCGTGAGGAAGGAGGGAACACCAGCGTCCCTGGCATTAATGTATCATAGCGATGGGTGCCGCGGTCGCTATGCCTTTGAATGAAAGGCTTTCTGGTTATTGTTATCGTTCGTCAACAGATAATAACAGGAGATTAATATAAATTAAGAGGATCCAAATATATAATATTTACAATTGCAGTCATTCCTTTTTGGTGGATAGTCACGACGAGACAGGTTTTAATTTCACAGACAGCATACTGAGAATCCTAGGAATAAAGACAAAAAGTTTTTGTGCCCCGTTACTTGCACAGTAAATTGATTCCAACGATACTTTATTTCTTAATCAGTGTTTTCGTGATTCGGGTGGAAACATATTTCTTAGTTGAAATTGAGACACAGGTAAATCCCTTTGTGTTCATAAACTTATTTTTTATTTTGACCAAGTAACCGCCTTATTTGAACAAGAAACCCAGTTGTACAATGGTAACTGGTGTGCTACAGTTGACATTGATAACTGATAATTAAATCCATAAATTATGTGAACACTTTTCACTTCACTTGCTTTCTGTTACACAGTGAAAATAATCTACCTGGTAAAAGGAAGTAAGATAAAAATCTTACGTAAGAGAACCGAACAGCACGAAGATATGCTTTGGTAGATTTTCTATTCAGTTTATCTGTACAAACGTGGAAAACTCATTTTGTTTGTAATGTCGCCAGGTTGGTACAAAGAATGTTGAATACTCATGTGTGGAATTCTGATCAGTCTGTTGAGCGAATGAAAGGTAAAATTGTTTATTGAACAACACGACAAAAATATTTTTGCAATTGTTTTTCCATCCATGAAGATGATACATAAATGTAAATAAAAAACTATTTTTGAGACATGTACATCTACTTTATAAAACATTAAGACATTTCAGTGTGTAGATCAGGTTTACACCACAAATGTGGATGGTGTTTCATATAACATATTGACTTTTGAAATAATCCACAAACATCACGAATGCCCTGATCTCAGTTGATCAGCAATGCATTTGGTAATAGTACAATATTACACACAGTTTTTCTGATGTTTTTGGATTTTCTCAAAAGTTGGTTTGCGAGAGTTGAAGGACTGTCGGTCAGTAAAACCATTCGAATACCAAGTGTGTGAGATATCAATCGAGTTTTCCCGTAATACACAAATTTGACAATGTTGCCATTTTTGTAAAACTTCTCATGTAAATAAATTGGAAACAGTTAAGAACCTAATGGGTTTCAAAGTAAATTTACATTTGTAATGGCATTTTGAATTTTAACAGATGTGATGAATTCCTCCAACTATCATATTTTCAAATTTAGGCAAATACAAAAATGTCAACATTGCCAATTTTGTGTATTACGGGAAAACTCGAATGCTTGTCCAGTGACGCTAGAAGAGGAGACGGTTACATCTATTTCGAAAATTCCTGAATTCTTCATTGTATTTTGACCACAAACGAATCTTCAATATGCAGGGAGATTCTCTTCTTCACAAGATGCAGAGTATCAGTGAGGTGAGTATTGAAAAAAAAATCAATGAGGCACTTCGAAACACTCTCAAACTGAACAAAAATAAATTAAAATATCAACTTTCCGTGAAAGTCGGACCTTGTAAAAGAAAACAAAAGATGAACAGTGATCGCAATTTGAAATGTTGAGGAAATTTTTGACAATCAAACGAACAAAATATCTAACTCGGTGAATATTTCTGATGGATGTTCACACTTTCTCTCTCTCAGCCCATAAAGAAAAAACACAGATCTAGTTTGTTACGGACCAATTATGAAAATCGTTTTTCAGGATCCTGCTGGAGATGTTGGTCAACATAAAGATGCTGAGAAAGGAACAGCCATCTACGCCCCACACTCCAGATCAAGACGAAAACGTAGAAACGATGTAAAAGAGGTCAGTCTTGACATATGGCCGTTAGGGTATTTTCAGTTAATTTGTTCCAATTGGTCTGGTCAAAAACAAAACGCTTACGTAAAACGGACAAGTGTTCGCATAAAAGACCACAATACGACGTGTTGAAAAGTCGCAACAGGCTGGGCGTTGCTATGACGTAAGGCAATTGTGACACCATGATGGTATTCTGTATTAAAAAAGTCCCACCAATGACTGCAGTTTAAAGCAGGCTTGCTTATCATGAACGTGCCAAGGCACATTCCCAAAATACTATGGACCCCTCTTTATCTTTCAATCACTAAGCTGACTCTAAACGAGCCAGCAATTTACTTTGATTTTATTGAAGGTTCTCTTCATATGGTTGCGGGAGCTGTTTGGCACAGCTGTCTTCACTTTGGTTGCATGCGTTTCCCATGGAAACCAGTTCTCGGTTGGAATCACTTATGCTATACTTCAGGCTTCATCTGAGGTGTCAAGGTTAAAGTCAATATTTTCTTAATTTTTCCCCAGGAAACTATATTAAAAGTGTGAACAGAAGAGAAGCATAAACCAGTAATATGAGTGAATTTTCTGTCCTTCCAGACAAGCCCTCGGTAACAATATACCTTTAAGTTGCACCCACCTTAAGCAATATTGATTTTAAGCACGTGTGGACATTGAATGAATTATTGAAATTGGTAGTACCTCAACAAATCAAACATTTTGTCTTTTTTCACTACAGTTCTGGAGGATTACATTTGAATCCAGTCATCTCTCTCGCCGTCGCCCTTTCTGGGCAGATAAGGAAACCGGTGATTATTTTGCCGATGATATGGGCGCAGTTTCTCGGATGTCTCCTTGGCGCCGGATTACATCGCGTAAGTTCTTGGTTTCAGTTACCCCAAGTCATATAATTTTCGCCAAATACGGCCACCCGGTTAGCCAATGACCTTTGTTGTGCCAAGCATTGTCGGGGTGTTAATGAGCATTTCGAATTAGTATCCGTGCAAATGATTGGACAGCCGAAAAAGCGATCATTGCTAGTAATGAATTTTGGCTTTGAACCGAATTCTTACTTTTCAAGCTGTTCACATCCTGTTTCAATGCACAGATGCATGTAGTATTGTATTGATAGTGGACCCCAAAAATGTTCACACCGTAATAGTTGTTAATGGCATGAAATGTTTTTTCATAGAACAGAAATTTGAACCAAGGGAGTGATTAGAAAGTGTGAATTGTCTAATTGCGACAAATAGGGTTCTTTATTTTCCAGGGGTCTCTGAGGAAGCTACATTTTATCGGTGGTAGATATGAGCCACCCTACCTAATTGCGTAAATTTTCATTTTGATGTTGCCGGTTAACGTGATGTAATTGCATCCAGGGCTATTTTTTTTAAAACGATTTCAAATAATTTAAAAACTTCTTA
>JBCAUG010472990.1:0-15505 GCA_038406175.1 Haplosyllis leylae
CCCATGCACTAAGGACTTCTCAGGTATGTGAGGGGACGGATCCCATGGCAGGGAATGACTGGAACTGCCCAGATGCATGGAATCTGGACATTCCCAGCCCAGTCCTACGTCAGCCATGATTCTGCCTCCTCACCCAGTAATTATAATGTAAATTCACTTGCAATTTGTACAGTAAATGCTCCTACAGTAAATGTGATGATTGTGACTGTAATGCTTAATTTATTGTAATTGCAGAGTTTTTAGGTTTTTCCTCAGATCCTAGTGATTGTTTAGAGTTGTCAACAATGCATGAACATTTGCTGAATCGCCAATAAAGTGTTCAAACATGAAGTCTGGTGCTTTTCCTATCGCTCCAACCTCCTCATGTGGAGGAGGCACTTCCTACCCTAGATTACCCAAAATGTGGCTCAGTGCACGAAAAGACACCCATGAACAACTGCTGTCACCCCCTGCAGATAGAATCTACATGCTCCCGCCGCTAGCCATTTGAGGAGATGACAAAATAGAAGAAGACGCAAAAGACCCAAAATAACAATAAAGTAAAGACTGGTGACAATATGTTCACATAAATCGGCTCTTACACAGCAAAAACATCACGTTGTGAAGTCACTACAGGCTGGCCCGTTGCTATGATGTAACGTGATTATGACATCATGATTGCCTTCTGTGCAAAAAATTCCCACCATTGACAGCATTCTGTGTAAACAACCTCCTGCCAACGACTGCAGCCTTAAGTAGGCCTACTTATCAAAAAACTGCCAAGGCATATTCCAAAAAATTGCCGGCACGTTACTAAACGAGCAGTCAACAAGTGAAGTAAAAGTCGTCAATCAGAAGCGGTTATCAAACTAAAGTTTTCTTTGTGTGCTTGGCATTAATGTAAATGCATCCATAACGAGTAAGAATTCGCGTCAGTGACCGTGTAAAGATAGTACATTTTCTGCCTGCATATGCGTAGTCTTAAATCCAAAGATAATATAGAAAGATAACAAGGTGCAAAAGACTAATCCACACAAAACACTAGATGGTAGCATTGGCTGGTGTTTGAATTTTTATCTCAAACAGAAGATACCACGAAACTATGATGAAGGATAAAAGCAAGAATGAAAGTGAAGCATTCAAGGTCACAAGGGAAAAAACCCTTGAACTCCTCGACACAGCTGGACAGACTGAATCTTTCTATAAAAATGAAAGTAACACCAGTTACATGGCACATCCAGAGACCAAATAAGAAAACATAGTGGTGTGGACATACAAAAAAGTCCCCTCGTTTTCTTATACTTATTGCTCACATGTTTAATTAGAAAAAAAAAGATTTATGCAGGAAATGAGACGGATTTATTGACAGAATATTGATATATGTTACAGATCTATTATCTTTATTTAACGTTTCGGTTTTTTAACTTCTTATGAATGTAATCAGTTCTCCACACATGAGAAGACACCGAAAGATGAATACTTTGCTTAATATTCTAAGTAGTAACATTACTGTATGAGTTTTTTTTACAAATAAACTGCAATTTTTAATAGAAAAGAGTTTTGTCTTCCGCCTGTGTATTTAAAATTTATATTCAATGAATGGAGGCATCCATCTTCCAATGTCTTCAATAGTTTTGATATAAACTGGAGAGTTTATATCTTCGCCAAAGATCCACTCTATGATCTCAGGAGTCCATCTGATGGGTGTCATACCAATATGAGCCAAATCATGATCAGAGAAGGCATAACAAGAGGCCAATATTCCATTCACTACCATATGACCATCCATTGTCACAGGAGTGAAGGCTCCTGTAGAAAATAGTAGATCTAAGTAGTACAAGTAGCCTAAAATTAGCTAAGCATGCAAAGTGTCAGATAAGGTTAAGGTTCTTTGAAGTGAGGAGTATTAACTCAATATACTCAGATCACCTTGCATTGTTAAACTGGATATGTTAGTAACCACAGCAGGTTTCATTACATGATTTCTATGAACCATAACTTCATCACCAACATTTATCCGGTCAGCAAATCTGTAGAGAAATATTATTCATTCAGTACTTATCAATTGGTTGCCAATTGATTCTTAAAAATCATTTGTAGTGTGACCAGAAAATATTAAGAAAAGTTCTTAAATTTCCAACATTGAATCAGAAATTACTTGTTGTAGATCTATGTTGTCTATTTTTAAAAAGTCAAACAAATAATCACTCTTAACACCATGCAAAGACTCATCGTTGAAAATTGTGGGCAAAATTGGTAGTTTGAAAAGGTTTTAAGCAATGATTACTAAGCCCCCTATTGTTGAAGAAATACATGCACATATTTACATCGGTTTAAATTCTTCAGATGAACTCTTTCTTGCATAAATTAGATGATTCCATGATAAAGTTATTGTTTTATTTCCAGAAGCTGTGATTGACTGGTACATGGTGGTCACAGCTTCTTCTTTCTTCATAAATCCTACTATTCTGCTGAGTTTAAGATGACCCTCTGAGGAAACTGTATGAAACCAGTTAGTGGTTGAGCACAAAGCATCAAACATATAGTTGGTCAATCGAGTTTTTCTTAAACGAAACAAATCTGACATTTCTGGCCTTTTTGTACAAAAAATTTACATCAAGGGGTTTCAAAATCAACAAAAGTAAGGTTGTCTCCAGTGGGAATCGACCAATCTTCAGCGATTTATAGAAGTCTAATGCCTTATCCATTCTGCCACCAAGACATGTGTTGAATTTTGCTTCATGCTCCAATTAACATTTTGGACTTGGATCTTTTCTAGAATCAATAGAGCATGACTTCATATGGTCTAACAGTCTATAACGGACAAGGCATGACAGATTGGCATGACACATTATAATTCTACACCAGTGATGTTCAGTGGTGTAAGTTTGATTTCCACTGGATGCAACTTTATTTATTGCTGAAACTTTATGACCGCTGTTATCCGTTTCGTACAAAAATGTCAGAAATGTCAGAATTGTCTTATGTAGGAAAACTCGAATAGATTGACAAATGGAAAAGGTGGAACACATTGTACAACGTGTGTCCCGCTTTACAAAGATTTTATTTTTAAATTTTCTATCCTAAAAGATTTTTCTTTTTGTTAATTCGAGTTTTCCCGTGTTGCACAAAGTTGACAACGTTGGCATTTTTGTTCAACTTCTAATGAAAGTAAATTGGAAACAGTTCAGAACCTAATGAGTTTCAAAGTAAATTTACATTTATAATGGTGTTTTCAATTTTAATTGATGTGATGAATTTCTCTATCTATCATATTTTCAAATTTAGGAAAACACAAAAATGTCAACATTGCCAAATTTACGGGAAAACTCGAGTCATAAAGAGAAAGCCAAAACTCTCTACCTGTTTGAATTCGGTCTCCTGATTGAAGCTGAGACATTTTTGCCAGTTTTCCATCTTCAAGTAAGACTGTAGCCGTCGATGGGAAGCACTTAATTTTACATTTACAACAGCAATTGAACTTAGGCGTCTGGCTGTCACAACAAGAGTTACAAACCACCGTTGGACACTGTAAGGAAAATACTTTCAAAGTATATGTTGTGGTTACATTTTTGTCTGAAGACAGTTTATTCCAGTCAATCACAGAGAATGACTTACAGCACAAAGATGTTAAATGAAACAAATGCATATAAAAATAATCATAAAATATCACTTCATCAAAAATCCTTTATATTTCTTATTTATATTTGCATGACTAGTTAGTCAGGGTGATGAGCGTCGCTTTATGTCAAAATGCAGCTGTTGTGACCATATAAGGTCATGTAAACAAAGGTGTGTCTGGAATAAAGCATTTCTATTGGGTTCTATCTATCTCGACTCAGTGAATATAGGAAAAAGTAGCCAACTTGGAAAGCATGGTTTCGGGTCATTGCACAACCTTATGTTAACCTTACGTGAACATGTTCCAAAATGCATGCCATACTGTACATTATGAATGTTCCCAGATGCTTTCTGATGTCCTTTGTGCCTTCTGTAACTGGGGTGCACCTGGCCAATCATCAGCTTTCCTGCCATTGAGCCCAGAATGTTCCAATGTGCAGCTGCATTATGACATCCTGCCTACTATAAAAGCAGGTGTGACTCTGACCTCCGGGCACTTGTTGGTTGGCATTTGACATGAACACATCAAATATCTGACTCTTGTAGTTGGCAAGGCTAAAAGAGAACTCTTCCTCAGGTTTGTGACCACTTCAAGTGAAGCTGTCGCCTTTTAGTTATCCTTTACACTAAAACTCGGTCTTGCAGAGCTACCACGGAACCTGTGTGTCCGCCATCACCATTCGGTTGGAAGAAATGCCCCAGCCTGTTGTGTTTTCATGATGCCATAATTTTTAGTTGGTATTAAGAGTTCACTGTTGTACTGAAAACAAGAGAAATGTTTAAATCTGAGTGCAAGGAATTCAACGTGAAACAAAAATCTCTGTGATAAAAAAACTGTGCAACAAAATTGTAGAGATTTTTGTTGCACACCCAGGAGTCACTTCTGTGTAAATAAGCATCTTTATGGTCATCTTTTTCATACTAATTTCAAATCAAAACACAATGACATTAAGAGACAATTTATCAAAATCTTTGTAGCTTAGAAATATTGATTTCCAGCAGCTCTTTGTGCACTGAATAAACGATACAAACTTGACAGTTAAGATTGAAAAAATGTGTTTGAAAAATTACCCTATAGCAGATCCAGTGGCTGAGTAAGACGGGACCAAGAACTATGAAATCTTGTTTACCGATCACTTATGAAGTACGAGAGAAGGTAATGTTTTCACATGTGTCTGGGGGAGTGACATACATCCTGTCCGCATCCTGTCTGGGGGAGAGCAGGGAATAGGGCAGAGGGGGTACCCCAACCAGGTGTCCTACCCCTACACCAACTAGACCTGATCTGGGGAGGTAAGGACAGGAGGTTGTGGTTGGTATTGCCTCTTAATGTTAATGGGAAGCTGTCTTGTTTGTAATATTTTTTACATGGCCAGTGAGGCATGGCCCCCTTGCCCTCCCCCTGGATCCAATACTGTGATGATTGATGATTTCACAACTGTGAACACTAAAGGGAAAAAACAATGTTCTACAGAGAAATTGAGCACAAAAGGATCTAAATCCAGATTTCGAACTTTCTCTCACCCTATCCTAATGATGCACTGCATGCTCGTGTCCAGAGGTGTTTTTGAATTCATAAAAATGAACTTCCAACCAATTCTATAAATGTGAGGTCACCCAACACAGCATTTAGATCATGATATTCCAGATTATCCAGATGTAGATGAAAAGCTATCAATGGTACTTGCACTTTATTCTACAAAGTTATTGTAACAGGTTGAAGTAGATCAGTACATATTTTTGTATTACTGAAGAGGTATTTGTAATGTGGTATGTCCTTTCCAAATGAAAATGTGCAGGTAACATTTTGCTACTGCATTTTTTTAGTTCTCTTGTGATTCTGTAGAATCTAAAGCCCATCACAAAAAACTCAATTAACCCCTTTCATGCCATAGTTAAGTATATCTGCTTGTGTGTTGTTTGCACAGCATGCCAACGTACCTGAGCAGCTTATGCATCTTAACAGCTTGTGTTCAACAGACAAACTTTGTGCATGATCATGGTAATGCCTTAGCTATTTTAGACACAATATTTTCAGTGCTCTCACCTTGTATTCACTTTGGCTAGAAGTGGGTGTAGCACCTGAAACAGGGCTTAGATCTATGGCTGTGGGTTAGATCTAGATTTGTGGCCATGGCTTAGATCTAGATCCATAGCAATGGCTTAAATGCTGAATGATCATCAGTGAGAAGAACCAAAGTGAATGTGTGTTGGTGGCTGACATTGGTCACCATGTGACTGTGTGTTAGTAACTGAGAATGGTCAGCATGTGACTGTGTGTTAGTGACTGAGAATGGTCAGCATGTGACTGTGTGTTAATGACTGAGAATGGTCAGCATGTGACTGTGTGTTAGTGACCAAGAAGGGTCAGCATGTGACTGTGTGTTAGTGATTGAGAATGGTCAGTATGTGGCTGTGTGTTAGTGACCAACAATTATCAGTATATCACTGTGTGTTAGTGACTGAGAATGGTCAGCATGTGACTGGTCATTAAATTCAGCCACAATGATAATGTCACAGATAATTTCCAAGTGAAATGTGTATTTGGTTGCATAAATATGTCAAAACAATAAGTGTTGGATCTTTGTACACAATTATAATTCTATTTTCTTCAGTGAATAAAAATATCTTGACAAGCCAGAAAACCAGAAAGTTTATTTTTTATGTTTAGTTACAAGAATGCAATTCAGCTGTGTTAATCAAATAGATGTTTACATTTATTTTTATATTTCTGTCACATGAATCCCCTATTTAATATTTTAAACAACTTTTGACACTATTTATTACATAAAATATCTGTCACCAAAAGATGACAAAGTGAATACTATCAAAATGTGTATATATTATGCTCTCATGCTGTTGAGTTAAATTCAGTTGTAAGATTTTATGAATTATGTTTGAACTTAAAATGCATATTGATTTTTCTTTTGACAATATTGGTTGTCTATTATTTTGGGAATTTTGTATCTACCTTGTTTATTAAATCGATGGTGTAATTTGAATTACAGAATAATTAATTGACATTTTTAACTCTCAAATCTGTCAAAGTGTCTGATTAATATAAGTGCATCATTTTATATTTAGGCACTGTGTCTTGAAAATACATGCATTGCTCAAAAAAGAAATCAATTAATAATAATTGTTGAAGATTCTTTTGTTAATACTTTGGGAATACTTCTAATTATATGCATGTTTTGATGATTTGGTCAAAAATAATCTACCAATCTCTTCCACCATATTAACATAAGTTGTAGAGTCATCAAGGATCCATTCTGTCATCCATGGAAACCATCGAAGAGGTGTCATCACAATGTGACCCACATCATGTTGGACAGTAGCATAACATGAAGCCAAAACTCCATCAACAATAATATTGCCCTCTACTGTCATTGGTGTGTAGGCACCTTTTAAAAGTAATACCCAATTAATCTCTGGTTTTCTTTGTGAAAAACAAATTTTGATTTGGTGATAAATCAGCAACATACAGATGTAAACATTATTAAACATAAATTTCCATATATATGAGTGCAAAGTAAATAATTTTAATGCCAACAATTCTATTTATTAGTACAAGAACCTTTATTTATAATTAAGTTAAATACACTTTATTAACACCCTCATAATGACCCATATGAATATGGTGCTTTAAATCTTTTTCTTTTGAGAAAATGTTTTTAGCCTCCATATCAAAGATTCTAATAATAAACACATGTTACCTTGCATCATGGAACTGGATACATTACTAACTATTGCAGGAATCAAGTCACCATTACTTTGAACCAACACTTCATCACCAATGGACAAATCATTTGCAAATCTGAAGATTGATAAAGCTTTCATTCAAATATGTTCGGTTATTTGAAATAAGTTTTGCAAAATGAACAAAAGAAAATTTAAATTAGGAAATATTGATTTTATTTTGATTGAAAGGCTTTGGCTTCTTTAACCAGACAAAAAAAATACATGTGAGTCAAAATATATGTTGTCGTCTATTGTTAATCAAAACTTACATTGGATGAAATTTTTCATTATCATTTTGTCTTCCATAAATGAGATGATCTAGAGACAAACTAATGTCTTTATTGCAGGATGTTGTGATAGTTCTGTATGTGGAAATCACCGTGTTTTGTTTTTTTCATAAATGCCTTTATTTCACTGTAGCTGACACTGCCACCTGGTAAAACTGAACATTACCAATGAAATTTTATAATGTGAAGGCAATACTTCAAAATACTTATAAAATGCAATAAATTAAAATTTTAAAAATTAATTTAAATATTAAGATACATGCCTGTGACCAATAATATTACAATGATCTTAATTTTAATCAAACTACAAATAGTATGAACTGTCAGCAATGTTCCTACCTGTTTGTATTTCAGTCATTGTTACTGATTTCTTCTTACCTGTTTGTATTCTGTCTCATACTGATTTTTTACCTGTTTGTATTCTGTCTCCCACATGAAGTTCAGCCATTGATACCAATCTTCCATCTTCAAGAGGGAATTTAGCAGAAGATGCGAAACATGCTGAAGATTTGTCACAAATATCATTGTGGGAATCCCAACAGCATTCTCTTTTCAACAACCATCCCTTCCATCCACCCCATTTCCAACATCCATAAGCATACTTGCAGTAATGTTTTCTGCATTCAAAATCCTGTTTAAACAAAGGGCTTGGTGGCTTTAATGAAATGGATTTCTATATTACAGGAAATATTAGTTACCCAAACATAACATAACATAACATAACATATTTTCATACTATGTAACCAGATTAGCAAATCTTTTATTTTAATATATATTATTGGAAACAAAAGGGGTTATATACCAGCAGTGGATCACTACTCCTTTTTAAATTACAAAATCTTCTCAGCTGCCCTAATTGTAAGAAGATTAATTTTATGATCATACAAATACAATGACATAGTAATTGTGTTCAACTATCTGGTAAAGTGGTAATAAAATTTAACAAAGACAACTATCACCTGCCATTCCTGGGTTACATTCACAGGTTAAAATCTGCAGAAATATCAAGCAGAGAAGCATGAAATTCATGTTGAAAGATGTTTGTATTCAATTTGTAGAATCTATGTGAGCAGAGTAGCTGCAACAAGAAGCACAGCTGGTTATAAAGCTTCAAGTAACAGCTCCAGATGAATACTGAAGATAATTAAGAATATGATGCATGATTGTTCACTCCAACTCGAAATAGAGTTGGGGATCCTACAGTGACATGTGTTTTTCATGCCATCCAAAATATTACAGTAATCATTGGGATGGCAATGAGTGTAGGATCACAACTCTAAATGTTTATCCTTTGTATCATTGGATGCCAGTGGCAACCAGTTAGGTAGTAGATTGTCATAGGGAAGTTTAAGTTTAAGACATACCTGAGATGTTTAATCCATTAAGCATGAAGGGTCACCTCAGAACTTTAAAGACCCATCATTGGCTGCCTTAGATTAATTGATTATGGTTGTTTCTAGCGACTAGTCAATTAGTATATTATGACATGAATTTGGAGGATTTAGGCATATCCTGAGATGTGTTTCCCATCATAAGTGAAGGATAGTCTCAGAACTTTGAAGATTGATTATTGTTTCTCACTGGTTACCAACTGTGAATGTCAGCATTCGATTATGGTGGGAGGGTAATCTTGGAACTTTGAATTTCAATTATTGGTTGTCCATGATTACCTTTGGTTATCCCTGGCAATCAATCAATAAGTGTGTGACAATAGGGAATTTGAAGTCTGGGGCATCCATCAGTTTACCATAAGATGGATCAATCCCTTATATTTTAAAAAGTAGAGGGAGTGTTGGAAGTTTGGGTCACCCCATTGCACAGTCCCAAATCTCATGCTAGCTGTTGCACACACACTTAAGGTTGAGAGCCCCATGGGATTCAACAATAGCCTTACACAGTCACCTCAGCCAATCACATTCAAATCCATCAAATCCAGTACAGTGCAGTTATCTTTGAACCTCTCTAAGCACCAGAGTTCAGGTCTATGTACCCAATTTTAGTGTCTAGCCTAAGATGCCAGGAGGGCAGCCTAACTTCAGCGAACAGTTGTACATGGGATCAAGAATAAAATAGTTGAACTGCATACAACTCTTGCTTATGACAACAGACATAAGATCCATAGGGAGATTATCAGTAGAAGAGGTCACTTTGCACTTTGCTACATAGTCCCACCATCCATACCACACAGCAAGTAAACTTTGCACCATCAAGCAGGTCAGTTGTGGATATTTCAACATTTTCATGTCTGCTGGATTATATCTTTTTTCTACTTTTATGCTATTGGTTTACTATTTAACATTTCAGTCATTGTGCATGTCCGGGTTTATGGTTACTCTGTGTTAAGCATAATAATCCACGGACGTATACCGGAGGATACTCTTGGTAGATTACAGTTACAGTCTGTTTTGTCCAAATATATGTGGCATAAAACATTGTTACTTTTAAAAACAACTTTAGCTGCCTATGTGTCTGAAGTAAAAGCTCATATAATGAATAAAAACAAATTGTAAAATATCAAGGTCAAGATACAAATCAAAATGAAAAAATGATTTATAAGCATTTCGTCTGGTCCCAGATTGAGGTTGGTCAATATTCAGTTTATCTTTCTTGTTGTGTCCTTGTAGGGCTATTTTCTTTTTTTCTCGCCATTTTTACTCTTCAACACAACTTTATAAGAAGCTGGTCTCTTCAGAATTCCACTAAAAATACTTACGAGAATATTATTAATTATTAGCGTAGTACGATATCTGTCAAACAGGAGAATAGCCCCTGATCCTGTCTCTGTTCCTGTCTGTGGGTACCCCCGGTCCTCTCTAGGGGCAACCCCAGACAGGACCAGGGGTACCTCCAGACAGGACCAGGAGTACCTCCAGACAGGACCAGGAGTACTCCCCTCCAGGGACAGGCTGTGGGTTGTACACTTCTTGTGGTCAGGCAGAAGGACTTTTTTTGTATTGAAAAAAGCTTTAGATGCCCACCTGACTAAAGTAAAATTTCTTATGATACACAAAGTTAAACTGTTAAATATCAAGTTCAAGATACAAATCAAAACTGAAGTTTATGTGCATTTAGTCCTAGAATGAGTTTGGTCGGTATTCAGTTAATTTTTCTTGATGTGTCCTTGTAAAGCTATTTTCTTTTTTCTGGCCATTTTTAGTCTTCAACACATCTTGATGAGAAGCCGTACTTTTTCAAGAACATTTTCATTGCACAACAGTAACTTGTCTCTCAAAAATCGAGACCCTATCGTCAGCATCAAATAGGGAAATACATTTTTTCACTGAAATGAGCAAAAATTGAACACCACAATTTCAGGTAATAATGACGTCATTTACTCGTTGTGTGCTACCCTCCAGATGGAAGTTGGTGCAAAAAGGTAATTGTGTAACAATAACCTCTGCAACAAAATTCTCGCCAAAGAAATTGCACAAATAACAAATGTTTTGTTGCAGAGATTTTTGTTGCACATTATTTTGTTGTGGTGATTTCTTACATCTTGATTGCGAGTCTATTCAGAAAGTTAATTAAGGAAATATATCTGTGGAAACAAAAGCAAGAATGTTGTTACTTTTAATAAAATTTATTTCAGCTATTTGAACCGCTATCCACACAAGTTACATATGTCTCTTATAATTATAATCTGAGTGAAAAGTTACATGTGTCCTCATATGGAGCACCAACATGTTCTGGGATGAAGCTGTTCAGGAACTTGGCCAGCCTCAGCAGCAACAAGCTACAGCTACAGTTTTAACAAAGCCATGCAACAATCAGTCCATGTTGGCCTAAAAATCCATCATTACTAGAAGTGAATGTGAAGTCGTGTATCCCATCACATATACGGACACTAATTGCAATTTGTTGTTTTATTTATAGACACCCCGACAATGTCTGGAAGAACGATTGGGTCAAAAAATGTCCCCAGCAGGGTTGGAACCCAGGACCTCCAGATCATCACTCCAATGCTTTACCAACTGAGCTAGGCAGGAATCTGTTGGGCGGGAGCTTTGTTTCATACACCACTTCACATGTTGGACTTTGTTCATTTCTAAAATCAATAGAGCTGGCTTTATAAAGGCCTTTATGATTCACACAGACAACTAAATAGTGATTTAGCACAGTTGGCAGAGCATTGGCCTCATGATCTGGAGTTCCTGGGTTCCAACCCCACTGGGGGCAATTTTTGATGAATTTTTTTGTTTGCTCTTCCCTGTGTGAAGATCTCTCAGATACTCTGACAGAAACGTGTATCGTGAAAAACCCGATAGCCGATTGGTCAATTGCGACGCCATAGTTTACGTTCATTTCTAGTAATGATTTTTTAGATTTTTGTTGCGCACTCACGGGTCACTTCTGTGTAATTATTACAACTTGATACTTTCATCAATTAACTTTCTGCGGTAGGAATGTTCACAAAACGATATTGTATGGTCATCTTTTTCGCACTGCCGGTAATTTCAAATCAGAACATAGTAACATTAAGGGACAATTCATGAAAATATTTCTTGTATCTAAATATTGATTTTCCAGCACCTCCTTATGCACTGAACATAGGATACAGATTTGACAGTCAAAATTGAAAAAAATACAGTGAAGTAGATCCAGTAGCTGAGTAAGATGGGGGCCAAGAATCATGAAATATTTGAGACCGTGTTTAATGGACATCTTTTCATCTTTTACTGACCATAGCACAGTAGGGTTGTACATCCTAATGCACGGTCCCAAGTACCGTGCAGCCGTCGACTACACATCTTAGGTTGAGAGCCTCACAAGGATCCAACCAGATGGGTAGCCAATGGCCATAGTCGTTAGTCGGAGCCAATCAAGGTAAAGTACCTCGAGTACTTAAGCTGACGCACGCAAGGCATCAGTGTCTTTGAACTAGGTTATCGCACCATTCATTGCACCAGGCTTAAATGCTGATGCCTAAACTTTGATTGACAGACACTAGACGGATATATACCAGTTGCACATGGTTGAACTGGAAGTGCACCAGCCGATATACAACTGCTTTCTGCCAATCACATTTCTTTATTTATGAAAATTCTACTTGTCTCCTAATAACAATACTTTCGTTTACTCTTTTATGTGCAATGATATATTATAAGTAAATGTTACATCATCATATAGATCTAAATATTTTGACATTTAATATTTTATTGTCAGATGGTCTGCAACGGAATGTGGTACAGATAAAGGATTACCTTTTAATTTCGGAAACAGGTGACAAAGCTTATTTTCTTTGATGATCTATTGTTCCGAAAGTACAGAAATTTCTGAATGAAACTTCACATGCTGGTTCAATGTTAAACCACCACAAGACGTTCTGACAGAAAGAATTGGACTTTTTCCTAAATAACACAAATCTGACATTTCTGGCATTTTTGTAGAAAACTGTCATCAAGGGGTTTCAAAATCAGTTACAAATAGAGTTGCCTCCAGTGAAAATTGAACTCACAATAGCAACCATAACTGGTTTAGAAGTCTGATACCTTATCAACTCTGTCAATCTGCCATGTCTTGCCAGTCTCAGATTGTCAGACCCTTATTAAGTCATGCTCTATTGAATCTAGAAAAGATCAAAATCAAAAAAGTTAACTGGAGTATGAAAAAAAAATTCAGTTAAAGTGCTTCTATTCAAGACATGTCTGGGGGCAGAGTGGATAAGGCATTAGACTTCTAAACCAGTAATGGTTTTAGTTGTAAGTTCTATTCCTACTGGAGGCAAATTTATTTTTTACTGATTTTCAAACCCCTTGATGTTACTTTTTGTACTAAAATGAAAGAAATGTCAGGTTTGTGTTGTATAGAGAAAAAAATTTATTCTAGGTAAACCGATTGTAATGTGTTGATCAGGTTTTTGACGGTTATTTGAACAAATATTGCTTCCATTTTAGGGGTATATTTCACCGTTCAGTTGAAATCATCCACAGAATTTGACAAAGATGCAATCATTGTATTCGACGAGATCATCACTAATCACCAGAACGGTTATGAAATTTCTTCAGGAATGTTCAAAGTGCCGTTCAATGGAACCTATTTCTTCATCGTTACAGTTATGAACGATGGGAGTGTGGCACACATGACGCTCTATGGGAAAACAGGCCGCACTGATTCTGTGCTGTGTAAAACGTATGGAGGCGAGTAGCTTATGAACAGTATTTCATTTCTTCTTGCATTTCAATAGAAATGGCGTCGATGCTTAATTTGGGACAGAATTTTCCAGCATCTTCAGAATGCCCAGAAAATATTATTTCATTCAACTTAAAATCAAATTTAGCAAACTTACCTATGATATGAGGCAAGTGAAGGAACAAATCAAGATCATTTGAGTTTTTCCGAATTGAATTCTGTAGAATCTATAGAATTTGTAGAATACTATTTTTAGTAATTTTGAAAATTATGATTACTAACAATACTATTCTGCAGATTCTGTAGAATTTGTAGAATACTACAATTAGTAATTTGGAAAATTAAAATTACTGAAAATAATATTCTACAAATTCTATAGATTCTGTAAATTCTACACAATTCAATTCGGAAAAACTCAATTGTTCCATATCCTGTTCCATATTCTTATGCCCATTAGTCCAGTTTGTCTTTGAGATTTTGTTCACAAAACGTTCGGTAAGAAATTTATGTAAAACCATGATTGAAGAAAACATTTTGGACAAATATTACAAAACTATATTGTACTGTACAGTCATAATGTTGTAAACTTCGGAAAGAAAAATAATTCTTATGTTCTTCAGGTAATGAACATTCTGCCATCAATGAAAGTGGAACTTGCTCTGTGGTGGTAAACTTGGAGGTCGGAGACAATATTTATGTGACGAATTCCGGACTATCTAAGATCACATACCCAGGAATATACAACTCCTTCTCGGGAATGCTCCTGTTTAAAAGGGCCCAGTAGAGCTTTTCCTAAATAAATTACAATGAATTTAGAGAATTCACCCAAACATGATGAAATCCAAAAGTAACAACCTATTTGGCAGCAAATACATAACCCATGGTGATAGTAATACATTTCCATTACTACCTCTGGGTGGCTGTATTTTGCTGTTGGCATCTCTGAACAAATATATTTATCCAGATGTAGATCTAGTGAGAGTAATTTCATTTTTAAGACACAATCTGGCAATGTGTCATATATGGAATGTTCCTGGTAAACATACTACTTTGGATTTTGTCAAAGCTCACTGAATTCTATCACTTAGGAAAAACTCAAGTGACGTGAATAAGGAAACAAAACTAAACATTTAGCATGAATCAGCAAAAAAGATGTATGGGGTACATATGAGGCCGGAAACATCAACGTTTCAAAATGTTCTGTTTTATTCTTTTAAAATGCCATCGAATCTAGATATCTGAAACTATTTAATTTGGGATAATTTACTCAATTATTAACTTTCAGTCATTCTTTGCGTTTGTTTTTATTACATAAACGAAGAAGATTAATATAATTTGTTAAAATTAAATAAATTTAATTTTGCTCATGGATCAGTTTCACATCAGTTAAAAAAAGGCGATTATTTTATTCTGAGTTAATTCAATAACAAAAAAACCTCTAATTTTGGTCTTGCATCAATTACAAGTAAGCCTATGTTATATTAAATTCGCCTACTTGTAATAGGAATGGATGATGTAACTAAACCACTGTGTGAATGTCAGACCAGATGAGGATATGCCTCCATAGGCGCAATGTTATTTTTGGAATCGTAATTTCTGTTGTTTCCGTAATGCCATCTTCAGTATCATAAACAAACTAATGATCAGTGATCAAGGATGAGAGACAAAGTCGGGTGCAGAATTGACTTTGATCGCAATTTGCAAAACTTTTCAGAATCATTTGGTAATTCAAATATAATAAGAAATAC
>JBCAUG010473101.1:0-15505 GCA_038406175.1 Haplosyllis leylae
GAGCAACTTAGAAGATTGTATCAATCAGCAATAAACCTTATCAACTCTACGTGCATCTTGCTTATGTGTGACCGAACATAAGACCTTCCTCAGAGGATCCTAGGTGCCGGAGGTCTAGGAGGTTTGCCCGAGACATAGATCACACTCAGCCATACCTGAGTAATACACCGATCTACCGCAACTAAAAGACCTCGCAATGGTCACTTTTCTAGATATTGTCCAATGAAAACTCAGGGCAAAGAAAAGCCAGACATGTTTCGGCAGGGGAAACAACTTAATAATCAGTATATTCCCCTACACATGATAGATACAGACCCACCCACTCTCACACAGCAAACTACTACCCATGGAATCATCACCCCAGAAGCGTGGGTAAAGATACAAGAGAAAGTTAATAGCTTAGCAGAGAACAATGAGTTAATTGATAAACGTCAGAAGACGTTAGGACGGTCTCATGAAAAGTTAAAACGACTTACTAAGTCCATCTCCAAGAACAAGGCTACACCTCTATTGGTAAAACCGGGAGACAACCCTAAACAACATAAGAAAAAGATAGATGACAAAAGGGATAAAAAGAAGGTAAAATTCGAAACAACTGCTCCTTCGAGCGGTAATCCAACGAAATCAGACAAAAAGGTAAATGTGGTACATAGGGAAAACTCTGATAGTAGTGATAGTGAGAATGAAACCTCAGAAACACACTTACGGGATGAAACATCGGTCAGTTCAGAAGGATCTGAGAAGGCTTAATACTTTGATCTTCTGTCTTCTAGCTCCGATGACTATGATACCGACAATGATAACGAATGACTATCCACTAATGACGTACCACAATACACGATTAACACCCTAGATAACAGAAAACAATTATTAATGATTTCCCTCACGATAAACGATGGACGAAATTCAACAACCCCAGCAATCATTGATACAGGAGCTAACTGTTCATGTGTTAATACTGACTTTAACGAAACCTACTTCCCAGAAACCCCAATAGATGAAGCTAGGTGTTGCGTCGTAAAACAAGCATCAGGAGGGTCGATAGGGGCTATGGGTATGATGAAAATAATATGCACAATTGAAGGAAAACAATTTGAACATGATTTCATAGTATGTTCAGCTCTCAGAGAACCCTTGATACTTGGATTGGATTTCGCCCAAGCCTATAAAAAAGGAATTGATTGGGACTCTGAAATGAATCCATACCTTAGATGGAATGGTAAGTATCTTATCTCTGCCATGCCCTTAAACCACCTAAAACTCAGACCTCGTGCAAGAGTCTTAGAGACCACAATACCTGCAAAGGCAAGTGTTAAACAGAAACGTCAGGTACTGAGAATAGGTAAAACCGCGAATCGGACTCTGCGACCAATGGTTAGATTGGTATCACGCACACAGGTGCGACTTCCACAACAGTCCTTATCTGTGGTACCGGTAACAGTAAAAATTCCCTCTGGGTTGATGAAGATACGTACCTTAGATATTATGGGATATGATGGACTATATGTAGAACATCCGTCCCTCAGCATAATTCCGACCACCCACACTAAGATAAATAAAAACAAAGCAGGGTACATGATCCTACTGGTATACAATTCAGGAGAATATGATGTGATCCTACAAAAATCAACCACATTAGCATTAGGCATGAAATCACAGTGGAAAATAAAAAAGTCAGGAATCAAACACGGTAAGAACGCGAATACTAAAACCACAAAATGTGTACACAAGTTGAGAGCTCAGGTAGTACCACAATCAGAAAGACTATCCCCTAGGGAAGCACTTGAGAAAACTGCCTTTGTTGGCCGACATAATACTACCCCAAACCAAAAGTTGATCTTCAGGATGTTGTCCTCTCACCGGAAATGTGTCAACGATTTGAAAATCTGAAAAAGAAATATTCTGACATCTTTTCAACAGGTCCATCGGACATCGGCCTGACGGATCTTGCAGAGATGACAATAGATACCAAAGCGGATGCTATACCTTATGCTGCTAGACCATATAAACTAGCTCTGCAGCATGAAGAATTTCTCCGAAGAGAGATTCAAGCATTACTTGATACAGGAATAATTGTTCCTAGTGTCTCACAATATGCTTCTCCTTGTATGGTAGTTCCGAGAAAATGCAAAAATCCAGAGACAGCCCCGATTCGAGATTTGGCTCACCTAGTGATAAACTACAAGAGATTGAATAGAAACTTGTTACCAAGAGAGTGTGAACGACCAAATTCGAATGGGCCACTTTGCCTAGTACCCCAACCACGCATTGAATGTATGTGGGCAACCTTGAAAGACAAGAAAGTATTTTCAAGCGTAGATCTGAGGTCAAGCTACCATCATATAATTATCAAAGAATCAGACCGTCATAAGACAGCCTTCGTGTGTGATTTTGGGAAGTTTGAATTCTGTCGAGCGAGTTTTGGAATCACGACCAGTCCCGACTTCCTCAAAGACCTCATGAACAAACTTTTCTTTGGATTCGGAGATTTCTGCAAAGTTTACATGGATGATTTACTTCTCTATTTGGACTCCATAGAACAACATTTGGAACACTTAGAAAAGGTTTTCGAGAAATTTCGAGAATCTAAACTCAAAATCAAACTTACCAAGTCGGAGTTCTTCAAAGAAGAGCTTGAGTTTCTTGGCCATAAGATAGGTATTCATGGTATATCACCAGCTGATACTAAAATCTCAGCAATCCAGTGTATCAAGCCCCCTACCAATGTAGAAGAAGTATGATCAGTGATAGGCCTACTGGGCTATCTCAACTTCTTTATCCCAGTGTACTCGGAATTAATACGACACATGATGAAGTTAACCCATAAGAATGCCCCATTTAACTGGGATAAAAAATGTCAAAACGCCTTACGGCTAGCACAGGAACAGCCGGAATTGGCTCCCATACTAATTTACCCAGATAAATCGAAACCATTCCACCTTTTTACTGATGCAAGTAAGTTTACCTGGAGCTCAGTGTTAATGCAAATGGTTGATGATGCCCCAGAGATTGGAAGTCAAGGGTCTGTGATTAAAGAAAGGGAGGGAAGTAAAGTTCAAAGTGACGTTCAAAATACTCAAGACAGTACTACCGAGGTACAACAGAAAAAGAGACCCCCCTATGCATTTTTTAATGGTCTCCCTTTGAAACCTATTGTGTATCATAGTGGTAGCTTTCAGGGTAGTCAGGTGGGATGGTCAGCGTTCTGCAAGGAATCTGCAAGTATATTCAAGAGTATCCTGCAAATGTCATTCTATTTGACGGACTCAGATGTAATAGTCCACAGTGATCATAAACCGTTGCAGAAATTCATCTATGCAGTAACGGCTAATGACAGAGTGAATGACTGGGCATTTCAAATACATGCAATTTGCAGAAGCATTACCTTTGAGTTCATTTCCAGCAAATCCAATATCCTCAGTGACAGCTTATCACGATTAAACTATTATGACCTCTACGAAGCTAAAATACCAGAACGAGAAGAATTTGAGTTTAACAAACCTGCAGTTGAAGTAGATCAGAGCATGCTTCGACCAGTCAAACCAGCTTATGACGATGAATTGAATGTGTTCATCCTATCCCAAGATCCAAGTGGCAACCCAGATGCTGAAATATGGGAAGTGCACACGTCACTCAAAAGGAAAGTATCAGATGAACAAATTGCAAAACTCCAACAAGTAGAGTTTGGGCACATCATTAAAAATGTAAAAAGGCACAGAGAAAAGCTGTCACACCTATACATCTTGGATGATAAGGGCATACTTAAACGAATCATAAGAGATAATGATGAAAAGAGGGAAGTGACAGTAGTACCAAAAGAACTCACTAAGATTCTTCTCTTTGAGACCCATGATATACTGGCCCACCCAGGTCAACTGAAAATGTACCTGTTTCTGAGACGTTGCTATTTCTGGAAAAATCTCCGAAGAGATGTGAAAGCCTATGTGAAACAATGTTCGGTGTGTGTCAGTCTAAAAGAACCGAAATATGTTGATTTTACAACAGTAATACCGCATGCTCCCATGGCCTGTATTTCAATAGATCTTGTTGGCCCCTTCCTGCCAACATCACGAGGAAATCAGAGAATTTTAAGCTGTATGGACTTACTAACCCATTACCTTTTCTTAGTCCCTATTAAGGACAAACAGGCCAAGACTGTTATTACAGCTTATACAGACCATATCTACTCTGAAGCAGGAGGTTGCCACACATTGCTATCAGACAGAGGAGGTGAGTTTACAGCGGAAGCCTTTAAACAGATAACAAAGGAATTGGGACTAAAACAGGTGTATGGATCTCCAAGGACCCCAACTGCTAACTCAGTCCTAGAAAGGGCCCATTCGTTTGTCAAAAACAAACTTACCAGAATCAGGGCAGAAGTCCCAGGTCTTGAATGGGACGAGGTACTCCAACATGTACGTTTTGCATACAACATTAGTCCAACCAGTGCAAGTGGGGAGTCGCCTTTCTTCCTGTTCCATGGAAGAGATCTGTACATCCCTACCGATACAGGACCTGTTAAGTTACAAAATAAGATATTTAGGGGATGACAGAAACCATTTAATGATTGATGCCTTACATGTATTGTATCAAGAGACCATGGCCAGTTTGATTAAGTCTAGGCAAAAAGAGGACACTGATATTCCAGTTCTCCATGGAGATATGTTCTCAGTAGGGGACATGGTCTTCCTGAAAGATCATACTAAAACACCATTACTCCCTCGGTATAATAAGACGTACAGAGTTTTTAGAAAAGTGGGGGACAAGACGGTAGATATTGTTGATCAAGAGGGTAAAACGAGAAGGGCTACGTTTCCCCAAATTATAAAAATCACCCCCACAGAAGCATTATTGACAAAAATACCATCTAACCTACGGTATGGGCGACAAGCAAAATATCTACAGAGTAACTTACCAGAAGTCTTGAAGGGGTTGACAGAAGATACCACTACAGTCCAGAATAAGAATAAGCCATCCAACTTAAAAGTACCGAAGTCCAACTCACAGATCAAACGATTGCCATTAAAAGTTGTCACCATCAGACTTCGAAGGAGGAGAGGTATCCCTGAAAGTAAAAACTTAAACTAGGCTATAGACAGGCCCTGGAGATATAGACTGCGCCCACGTAGAGCAGGAAAAGCTGAAAAGAAGTAAATGCAGTTAATAAATTTAGGTTAGTGAAGTAGGTTAGAAAATTAAGTTAGTAAGGTAGTTTTGAAGAAAAGAACATGCACATACTTAAAGACCTAGACTCACCTTAATAGTATACTTACATATCCAATAGAAGCTTGAAAGAGAGTAAGACATAATTAGTTATTAGAATGTAACAAAGGTGACACGTACCTGTAGAAGGTTACAAAACAGCAGGGACGGGAACCGAAGAAAGGTGGCGTAGGACCCCTTGAACATGCACTCACGACTTATGATGGGACCAAGGAACAAACTATCCCACCACGCATTACAGGCGAACGCAGTCCAGTAACTAAAATAAATCAAAAAAAAAAAAAAAAGAACCATAGAACAACTCTCTCAACTCAAAGCTTTGATTACTGAACTAGATAGAAATGATAAACTCACCCTGGTCACTGGATCTACAGTGACGGAGCTGAGAGTTGCATGGTTCACACTCAGACCTCACATCTTAGAGTCTTCTGTGACATCTGGATGGTATGGTCTGCAATGAACAACACAAACAATAGATTACGGAAGGGATGATATAAACGGAATCCATAACTCATAAACATACAAATGACATTGAACAAAATAACATACGCCACAGGGTAGAAAGTTAAAATAGTGGTGGGTCCTGATCCAACTCCGGGCTGGGCAGAAGCCAACAGAAGGCTTGTCGGTTCCAAGGTACCCAGTCCTACAAAATCGTGATATAGATAACAAAATGGTAAAAATTACATAACGAACATTTCATATCATGCTATTAAACTAAAAACAAAGATAGCTAATAAAGGGAGAATTAAGGGAAATTATAGTGATAAGAACTGAAAAGGTTGATACTGATACCCGGGTTGAACCACCACCCGACCGTGAACGGCATCAGGACTGCCAATGTATAGGTGTCCCGCCCATGCACCTTATACGTAGCAGACACCTGAACACCACAGGTTGCGATGATGTTGCCAAGTGCCTTAAGCCTCACCCGAGTACTTAGTTCCGAAAGGAAACACCCTTTCGAACTCAGGGAGGCCACCGAGTAATCATTGAGGATTACAAGCAGCATGGCATTACCAGGGAGTGACCCGTGCCCAACCTGAACGTGATTGACACAAACAACGCACTCCCCGGATCGAGTGTAATGTCTCCAATGAGTACTCAATTTGGACAGACAATCAAGATGTGCAGCTGAAACTGAGACCCAAGGGAGTCGGACCCACTGTGCAGAGATAGCAAAAGGTGGGAGAAAATAGGGGTTACGAATGCCCCGTAGATGCCCCTGATGATGCCTCTGCGCAATGAGAGCCAATTGAGAGAGAGCCTCAACGATCATCCCAGGCAACTCCTGCTCCAACACCTGTCACCTTTTCTCCATTGCTTTGGCCTGTATTCTCTCTAACCGCAACCTTTCCTCATGAGCTCATGCTTCTTCTTCTTTCTTCACCTCTTCCTTTTGCTAAATAGAGACAAAAGAAAACAAGGTAAAATTAGAATAAATATGAACTCACCTGAAACCAAAAGATGATCTCAATTATTGACAAAGTGAAGACAAGTCAGATAATCCAACACGTGTAGAACGGACTATCCCACATAGCAAACGTTCATTCTCTCTTACTAGAGTCACAAATCGATGCACAGTTTCAATCAGCTGTGGAGAAGGTGGTACATAAGGTAAAGCTCGACCAGAAGCACTTAACCTGTCTAACAGAGAGTCAAACCTTGTGTTGAACACCGGTGGAAATATATCACGTGTAAGCAAGTCCTTAACACTCAATAAGTGTGATAACAAAATGTCATATGTGTCCACCTCTATAGTATTCGAAGATGTTACGGTATGGTCTCGGTCACAACCTTCACAAATGTACCCCTAATTACTATCATTTGACATACTAACAGTAGAGAGGAATTTAGTGAAATGAGTGAAACCCACACTAAAAGTAGCTATGCTGATGAAAATAAAGGTCAGGAAAGTTCAGGGACAATGGACAATTGACACCCGGACTAAGAAGCATGCTGACTAAGATACCTAATGGTTTAAAAATAAATCATTGGAAATCAAATGTCGATCATAACAGCAGGAAAGAGTCAAAATGTAGAGTGTAGCAGAACTTGGAAAAGGTTACTAAGATACTTTCACAGTTAGTTAGGGTATGAGAAAATGAAGATCAAAACGTGCAAACAAAATCACACACTAGTCACAAAAATCATACTACAATCACAACACACAAACCACACAACATCAAAGGAGATTTTATCACATGAAAAGTGCGCTACTCACCGACATGAGAACCAGGACCCAGTGTGGTGGTGAATCCCCAGTAGTACACCCTGAAAGACTTCTGGAAAGCAGTAAAATGCAACAAGACAAAGACAGATAATATATTCAACAAACAACACGGAACAGAACATGTATTTATTTTTAAGACCTACCTTAACAAAATTACAAAGTATACCACTGACATAGTGTCCCCTTTAAGGTATAAAAATTATAACATAAAACTACAACAAGTTGAGAAAAATTACAATATAAGTAAAAATTACTCACCCTCCGATTGTAGGCAAAAAAAAATATGCACAAGATGGAAGCGTTCCATAGTGTAAACGTGAGGAACATTACGAACAAATTGTTCTTAAAATCTAAACGAAAAATAAACACTGAAATGTAGTTAACATAATTTCACTCCTCTTTGCAGCAAAGATGGACCTCATCCAAGTCCTTCTCAGGATTTTAGCCATTGGGATTGCTTACGGTATGAGGAACGATCAAGAGATAAGCATGAGAGATAAAACACATCAAAAACCTCAAGTACAGATAGAACTGTCAGTACAAAAATCACCTCCAGAAGTCCAGTTCAACCCGAACTCACACTTGCAACCCCATCAAGAAGAATCTGAACCTTCTTTGAGATCCGCCACTACAACTTTCTTAAAAGATCAGGCAGTATCATCTGTTCTGTTTAATGAAATTCAGTCTCTAGTTCTAACAAAGTCCTCCTTTCAAATCATCTCCTATCTCAGCTTCAAACCTCACCTAACCACCTTTGCGCATATTCAAGACTTGCTCTATAAAACTCTAAATAAAACAAACGCGTTCCTAACACTAAAAAGTTTCCCGCCCTACTACTATCATATAGAGGGAGGAATGAGAAGAGTTCAAAGTCTGAAAAATGATAGTATTCAAATTCAGCTCACGGAGTAAGTTTATGAGATTAACTTAGTAATCCGAAATTTTAATCTAATTAAAGACAGATTCTCGCAAATAACTAGACACCAACCAGACCAATGGACCCTTGAAAAGAATTCAAAACAAGAACATGCCCTGGGATCTAGTGGTAATTCCAAAGATACTAAGACTACTAGGTCTAAAAGATCAGTTGCGAGTAGTATATTTAAATTCTTATTTGGGGGAGATGATAATTCTGAAACCATTGATATGTTAAAACAAAATATCACCACTTTAATGGCAAATGAGAAACTGCAAGAATCTCAACTCAAGGAAATTTTCAAATCTCAGAAATTAAATGTAGCAGAGATAAAACTCAACCGGGACCTGATTCGTCAAATGACCCAAGAATTAGCACAGTTTAATGTGACCCTTACAGAAGTCACATTTTACACTGATGTGTTATTCTCCCTGGCACACTTCCAAATCTCAGTCAGTCAATTAAGACACTGAGTTAACATCATCCGAGATGCATTAGCTGGATTGCAAATCAATCTTGATATCCTATATCATCATTTCTCAGCCTTAGTAAATAGTAAGTTAACACCGGAAATGATCCCCCCCACTCAACTAAGAACCATTCTAAATGAGGTAAAAGAGGATATCCGAAGCCACCCAAGGTTAGCTCTGCCGGAAGACCCCACAGATATTTCCATTTACAAATACTATAAAATGATCAAGTTCCAATTGACGATGGAACAAGAATTAGTGTTAGGTATCTTACAAATACCCTTGGTAGATGTGAACACAAAGTTCAGACTATACAAAATTTACAATCTCCCTATCCCGTTACCTGAAGCAAAGCTACAAGTACAATATGATCTGTCAGCGGAATACCTCGCTATCACAAAAGGAGATCAATATGTTACCTTCCCTTCAGAACATGAAATCATGGGATGTACCCTCACCACTGGGGCCTTGTATGAATTAAACACTGCCCTCCTTCCCACGCTTAACCTAAACTCTTGTGAATTCGCCCTATATAAGAAAAATCAAAACCAAGTGATAAAATATTGCAGGGTTCGAACCTCTCCTCTCTTAAGAGATCATGCAATCTCATTAGAACCAAATTACTGGGTCGTTGTTACCCAGAATCCTAGAGTACTACATATCATTTGCTTACAAACCACCACCTACCTCCAAGTGAAATATCCAATAGATATTGTCCACCTACAGGATGGATGTGAAGCTACATCCTCAACCTTGGTGTTACCAGGCCATTCACGTTTGGTAAAAGAAGATGATTCTATTTTAAATGGGCATGCAATAAGTTTAACACTTCAATACACTCAGATACATGATTTTGAACTGATTAAACACATCATCCCAGAGAAATTATCTCCAGAACAACTCAAATTAATAGGTGATAGTATTCCTGAACCACAGACCAGTTCCATCAAAACATTACAAGGGCAACTTCAAGAAATTAATACTGACTATCCTTATGTAATGCCTTTCTATCTAAAAATCATTATCACTGTAATAAGCACAGTCCTTCTAGTATTAGGGGTCTTCATATGTTTTCGGTTATATAAACGCGGATATCTAATGAAACGACCAGCAATCTTCTCTAGACCACGCAAACCAATACCAAAAATTAAAGGCAGCTCAGTCTATTTCAGGAAGATATTCATCAGCATGGAGACAACCTCCCCAACCCAGATCATCCGTGGTTATCCAGGAATTGGAGATGCAACCGATGATGGCCCCTGCAATCACACAAACATCGAATGCATCCAGTATGGTATCCACCCCAGCTCTAGAAGCTCCAGTATCCATCAGAGACGAGGTGACTGTGGAGGAACGCATCCCAGCCACCCCCGACACAGTGGCAAGGGCCTTAGAAGCCAATGCAGGTCTGGACTTCAAGAAATTCTACAACAAAAGGAGAATCAGGTGCAATCTGCCCATTTAACTCCAACCACAAATACGTACGCACAAGGAAAGGGAGTTACGATACACTATGTACTCTGTTCTCATCATTTCGATGACATTGTCTTGATACATCCCCCAGACATAGACAACTGTGAATTAACTAGTAACTACAAAACACCCCAAATAAACACAATTCGTAATCAATACTTCAAGGTGATGAAGAGATGTAGAAAGGAGCAGATAAAAATAAGAACCACGAAAACTTAAACCTGGCATTATCGCCCAACCAAAACTTATTGAAAAGATTCTCACTCAGTGCTGTGTTCCCCAGTCTTCAAATGTAAATCCTCACAATCTATACATGTTATCCTCTTCTCTATGTGAAATTCTTACCTTTTCTTTGGCTGCCCGATGCTTTGCGCATCATCTCTTGACCGCTGATTTGTACCCCGTCATGTTGAATACACAATATCAAGGAGACGATAAAAGATACCGTCAGATGGCGCCGGTGCTTAAAAATTGTAAATACCTATACCATAGGATTAGGGATAAAAAAAAAACTTTGATCAGTGAATTATTTATTATATCTAGTGTGTTACTTTATGCAAAATTTATAATGGAAATTGTCAATAATAACTTAAATTAATAAGATAAAACATAAATGGTTCAAACTCGCAAATACCAGAAAGCGTAAGATGTCGCTAGTGGTCCCTCCTGCCGGAGTTAAAACCAGCTTTGCAAATGGACCAGCAGACAACTCTCTCTCACGAAGCTCATGAAAGAGCTACGGTAGCCTTAGCATATCGGATTGTAGATGACAAACAGCAGTATACGCCAGTACCTGATGGCCTCCGAAGAGATATTTTACCTAGAAGGGCGTTCAATATCTTGGACTTTGTACATACATGTGAGAAGGGCTTTCCTCCCAACAAAAGGTTCAAGCCCATGAAAGAAGCAATTGTTGTGACTATCCAAAGAGAACTTACTGATCAAACAAGTAAACGAGAAAGTGTCCGTTCTTGGGAATTTGAAGACGTTATCTGTAAAACCTTGCAAGATCAGGTCTACCCAGAGCCCTATATTTCGTTTTACCAAGACCTCGTGGCCGCTGAGAATACCCGCCGGAGTTAAGATCCACCCCGCCTACGTCCATCCACCTCAATCTCTTAAAAAGGTAAATTTACCCTATAAGAGCCTACTCAATAAGTTGTTTATTAGAGCCCTAAGGGAGTTCTGTTCGTTCCTATAGTTTACAATACAGTTGAAATTGAATGTGCAAAATTTGCGAGATCACGCACAATTGCAGAGCGCCAGTGCTGCCCTCCCACAAATCCCTTCACTAAGACAAATAAATCAACATTTGATTACGACATTGTGATAAGATATTTCGGCCCTTCCAGTAATATGTTGAGACACTAAAATTAGAATGCTACAATCCTAGTACACAAATAATGTCCCACAATACACCTGGTGTTCCAGTAATCTATGATCAAGGGTGATCATACGTTAGAGGGTGTGCCTTCAATCAATTTCCGGAATATTTTTCCCGCCCTGAATCTTGTCAGATTTTGAAAGTTTTAAAGTGTACCAGGTACACTCCCAAGAAGGGAAGGAATGTCGTGGAATGACAAAGCCCCATAGCCCCATCTAACCGATATGGTATAAACTCTGAGAAGGTCACTTGACTGGTTGAGGTTGTACGTCAGTGGTCCAACCCGAAAAGATCAATAAAGTAATACGGACCAATCACTGAACTAGAGATAAGACCCAAGGTAGTATGTACATTAACCAATAGGTGATCAGCACTATATCTACTATAAATAGACAGAACATGAGGTGAAGGGTTGAACTTTTTACTATGAAATGAGACACATTGTACGACTTGATAAGAGAAATAAACATAAAACATTATACTGAGGTAGAAAACTTGGTATAGGTGTTGAGTTTTATTCGAAACGTAACAACAATCTCGTGAAAAGAACCTTGTGTACTGAATCTACACAATTCAGTCTACAACAGCGGGCAGTATGCCTCTTGCGTTCATGCAGGAGGACTTTCTGCTTGAAATATTAAAAACACTTGATGGAAATGTTAAATGAAACTGCTAGATCTGTGATTTTCTGTGAATTTATGCACAAACGTACCAAGAAGACAATTCTAAATAAGATTCATGATTCATGTACATTTTGTCCACAATGAGATTGTTATCACGCAATTATAGCTAGAGTAAAGTTCTTGGTCAGAACATATGAGTCTGATCGTGGGGAAATCAAAAGATTCTTCAGAAAATCTATCATAGGCAACTTCATACTTGAAAATTTTAAATGAGTTTATCAAAAACCACATGCAGGCCGAATTCCACATTCTCTATGAGAACCATAGTTACCCACTATCTACGTAGTACGATGGAAGGTAATGTTTTCAGTCGGGTGTGTTTGTCGACAGGGGGACCCTGAATCTACTGAGCAGCAATCAGGCTTGCTGACTATTACACCAAAGAGTAAACTGTGAGTGAGAAACTACAATAGACTTCAATCATGCTTGATTGGTTCTATTTTGACTCACCTAATTAATCGTATTTAATTCATCGAATTCAACACAGGAAAAACAAGATTGATGCACATTCTGTTCGTAAAATCATCCATTTGGGACATTTCATGTTTAATTGGCTAGGTTTCAACAAACTTCATCTTAAAATTCAGCTCTTCCAAAGAATTGTAAATTAAATCTTTGAACAGAAAATTCACATTAAATTTAACTGAATTTAATATTTATTTATATTTTCAGATATGTTTTGGTCATTCACACATTAGGATTATAAAACACATGGTTTTCACCACGTTTTCCTGTTTATGCAACTGTTGCAACAACCTGATACAACATTCGGATATCTTTTGGCAGGTACACAATTAAGATAATTTTGATAGACATGCCCTGAGGGAAGAAGTATACAGTCTGGGTAACAAATGCCGTGTACTTTGCTTTTTAACCACTTCAATCATGAACAATTTTAGGGAATGTTACTTTTGAATTTCTTTCATGCTTAGATTAAACTTCAATACAGTCGGAATTACACATTTGGGTGTTGTGCACGACTTTAAAACATTTCAAAACAAACTTTCTACTATTAATTTGTTTCAGAACAAAATGTCCTTTTCTCAGACAACAACAACAACTGAGAAAGATACAGAGTATAGAAGTGAAACAAACAATATCAAATTCATTTTCCTATAAAAGCTATTAAACAAGAATTAACTATCTATTTGATCAATTAGCAGTCATTTTTCTAAAGCACAGAGTCACAAAAAATGTACATACTTCTGTCTTCACATGTGCTCACTACCCTTTGTGTGGTGATCAACTAAGATCTATTCTCCATGAAAACTTAGACCTGACCTTATTCTGTCAAATGTGTTGATTTCTATTGAGATCAATGACTCTTTGTACATTTTTTTTAAAGACACCATTCCCAGAGAAATTTTAGAACCAACAATTATGTCGAAATCTTGAATTGTCTAAAGACCACTTTAATGTGCACTAGTCGGTTTCACCCACCGACTCTAAACACAAATTGTATTCAGTATGGGATACTGACCCTGGTGCCTGACAAAATCTTCAGACCTGATGACCACAAATATGAAATAGTGCAATTCAGTCTTTCCACTTTTACAGCTCATATATTAATAAAGCATTTGAAACTATTAAAGTGTTTCTTTAATTTTTAAAAAGCCATAGTACAGATCTGCTATATATTTAGAATTTGATGATGGAATTGCAATTAGATCAAACATAGTTCAAATTCTCAAAATTTGAAAGTTATTTGAATCAGATTTTCATAATTTTTTGCGGAAGAAAATGAATAGCTGCAAAAAGTAGAAAAATGTTCAAAGAGTCCATAAATGTGAAAACAAATTTAGCATGGAACCCTATGGAAAATAGCAATTTTTTCACATTGTTTCCATAGAACAAAGGCACAAGTTATTGATAATAGCTTAGAAATACAGATGAATGAAACATTAACCAAAAACAAACATTCACAATCTACAATAAATGGTGTAAATATTTATTTTGCAATTAAAACAACAGTTTGATGACATATTTCATATTTATGGTCCTCGGGTCAGAAAAATTTACCAAGCACTAGGTCAGTATCCCATACTGAATACAACATGTGCCAAAGGAAGTTATGCAGCATCTTTCCATCAAATCAAAACAGTCATTACATAGTTGATCTTGACATAGGAAGGATTAGTCTGGTGTTGAGTACAATTGTCAGCAGAATTTACTGGGCTAGAACGGTATGTGGTCTTATTTATTCTCCTAACATTCTCTCTCACACTGCATTGAACCGGGACAGGGACAGAGGCAGGGAATGGGACTGGCACAATAGCAGACAATTGGTCTGGTCTCATTCCAGGCCCTGGTGCAGAATGAACAGTTCTGCATAATACACACAAACCCATATTTACCCGGTCCCTGTCCTGGTCCCGGTTCCGTGCAGTGTGAACGCACCATTATATATAGGAGAAACTTTTCATGCAAACTTCGTCTCCCCAGGAAATAATGCAACCAGTCTCTTTCTGTTGAAGTAACTACCGTCAAATCCTGTCCCGGGAAAAGACATCCGCCTGAGAGTGACAATATTGACGGTGACGGTTATGGTGAGTAAGAACTACAAAATTGAGCTAAATATCGCTCTGATTGTATTATTATTCGGAATAACTCATACCTAGAACTGTACTTCTTTGAACTTTGAATCAGGAAGTAGTAGATTTTTTGCCTCGAACTGTCCCTTAGATCCGCCGCTGGAAGCAATACTGATTTAAATTATCTGTATTTCAATTGGGTGTTGTTGAATTTTCTCGCAGGTTCACCAAACTGTGTAAATGGCCATTGCGACACAAGTGAACCCACAAAAAAGGATCTGTACAGATACGGCTGTAATTCAGGATGAGCCAGTAGGTCTACCATGATAGGTAGGCTTATTTTATTCAATCGAGTTTTTCCACAATTGAAAGGGGCTAGAATCCCAAGTTGCGCAATACCATCAGAAAGATTAATGGTGTATATGATAAATGGGATTTATGACTAATCACCAGCCAGGGTAGGCTGAAAGGATCTATCCAGGCCTTTACACAAGTATTCATGAATAATAAGTAGAGAGCAGAGGCTGCAGCTTGCACATCATATAAATAGAGGTGCAGCCCAGGAAGGGTTGTTGTTGGATTTTGATATTGA
>JBCAUG010473212.1:0-15505 GCA_038406175.1 Haplosyllis leylae
CAGCATGACCTGAAATATAACTTCAGAGGAAGTGTAAACTGTAGCCCCAATGCTAACCAAGGCATTCAGACCAGTAAGACAGACACAATGGAAGAGGGAGCTGTAGATGATCTGGATATATAGGCCTTACAGCCTGCATCCAGCAATGACATCTATACATCTATACAACATAAATTCATACATTTGTGCAAGTCCATATTTACAAGTGCAGTGTTGTCAGTCCAAGTTCCAAATCCAAAGTGTTCATTTTAGCCATGGAGCACAGGTTTTTTATACTAATGCACAATAGATCTTTTGATTCTTTTGAACATTGTTCACCTGTGTTTGTTCTTTTGTGAGACAATGCATAATTACTCCAAGCTAAGGTACTTAAAAGTTGGCAAAAGTTGTATTGTGTCAGCTTAAAGTTGGCATCCTTTGTTGTGTTGTGTCAGCTGTATGGCACATCTGTGTTGGCAATGTGTCAATGCAACAATGTGTCACTTTTGAGTCACATCTGTTTTTTTAACTTTAATCTATTGAACATTTAAATTATCAAAAGCCATTGCACTACAAGAAAAAAATCATTCATTCATTTAAATAATAAATAATACAATACAACAAACAATAGTATTTTGGCTTTTTCAAATACTGATGTAGTTTTTTCAGAGTTTGAAAAATTGTTTCACAATTGATTCCCATACAGAATGTTCATGTAGACAAGGTGCTTCTGGGGTGCCTAGCCAAAACAACACAACACAACACATCTTTGACAATGTGTACGCAAGAATTCAAGGGTGCAAGGTACATGTAAGCTGGCTAATATGATCCTTAAGAAACAACACACAGGGGCCATCCAAAAAGGTATATTTTTGAGTCCAAGGCTTGAAGCACATGGGCAGGGGCTGTTGGTACATGCAAGCATCATATCATCATTGGATCCAGAATCTGGCCAATGATGAGCCTAGAAAATTTTTGGGGGAATTTTGCTGATGTAGTAGAGCAGAACAAAGTGAGCAAATACAACTGAGGTACAGGGTTTCAAGGCACTTACATTTTTAACTGTCAAATATGTATTCTCACATTTTACCTGGCATCTTGTTTTTCAAGATTTTCAACTTACATTTATGTACATTACAATATACAAAATTCTGGTCATTTCTGCAAATGGGAGAAATCAGAGGTGTTGGATCCCAAAGCTGTGGCATTTTTGACTTCAAAATTATGTATCTTTCCTCTTTTCTGAGCACACTTTGTGAAATTTTAAAACTATTTTATCTTAAAAATCATGTAAATATTTTTTATTATTTCAGTCTTTAAAATCTTTACACATGACTGTTTGTGGCCCATTAGGAGAAGGATTAATAAAATGAAATGCTGAGTGTACTTAACCCTTTTCCACCAAGAGGCTTTGGCTGTAAACTACATTTCACAGACAGGGACCTTGGAAGAAGACCTCCTACAGATTTACCACAAACTTTATTGATAAAACTTTCCAGAAATATGCTTCAACATTACAAGACTCTATCTTAGCAGTGCTAAAGTCATAAATTAACATGTCACTTGGTCACATGACTAAACCCACACTTTCAGCAATAGAAAAATCAGGCAAAATGTACTATGTATGGGCATGCTTTTGAAAGGCAGCTTGACTTGTACATCTGTTATGCTGTGTATATTATCAAAGATACAGAAGCAATTTTGTACCCACCATTGCTCTAAAAATGCTCATATTTATAATATGCTCATTAAAGTTTCCCCTGTTGCAGCCATAATCCTTTCAAACCATTTTAAAGTGTTCCATTATAAAGAAAAATCTATTTTACATTATTTCCAATTCAATCTAATAGACAATACAACCAATAACATGGTCTTTATAGTAGCCATGTGTTTGACGCTACTGATGGATCAGTATTTGGTTGATAATGGGTTAAATCAGAAACATTTAGGCTGAGTGAAGCAATGCTGGAACCCTGAATGCCTGAATGTCAAGAACCGAACGAGAAAAGGGCTGGCAGTTTTCTGGTCTTCTACCGTAGTGCTATCTGGCGGTTTGTAGTTCGAGATTTCTGACCCACGCAACGTTAGAACCACAACGTATATGTAAGGCCAGCAACTCGGGCTAGCGGTTTGTTGTCCCTGACTTCAAAATCAAAATGGTGGATGGCAGGTGCTTGACATGAAACTGCAAAATTCGCTTGATCCTCAAACATAGGAAAATTATTCATAATGTTCCGCCTAACAAAGAAGTACGGTGCGCCAGGAACACTTACACCAATGCGCAATGACAATTAAAAGAAGAGGTGAGATTTCACTGAACAAATCTGACCAGAATCAAAATATTAGACTTGTACAATACGTTAAAGATACTTGAATGTACAGTCCATGTTTATGTATATAGATGTATCAAGCACTCGAAATCTGCCTTGGGACCATGTAGATCTACATCATGCACAAGACAGATGACGGGCTTAGTTGTTTGGAAGTTATGTACAAATTTCAATTGAATCTATATTGTACATCAACTTGTAGATTTTGAAATAAACATTTCCAATCATTTCGACAAACGTTCTATCATTGCACTCGTGTGATACGTAGATCTATTTACAAAGACTGTAGCCAACACATCAATGCAGCAGTGACGGTATTTTCATAGTAAACAGTGGGCTAGTCTGGGCAGACACAAAAACAACAGTATCTTGATCTACATTTTAATTCTGTTGATATTATTTTCAGATTTCCAAAAGGCGGCTGCCATGATACACGAGTTCCAGCTGAAGCTGAGTGAAGACTCGGAGTGTGCAGAGCTCAGGGATGCCTTAAATCTCGCCCTACTTCACATGCAAAAATACTACAGAACTCTCCGCAACAGGGTACAGAAGCTAGAAACTGATCGGACTAGCAATGGAAATGGGGTCCTTGGCGCGTCATTTCGAGGCCTTAGTCCCATGACTCCTTTCAAGGACGCCCCAGATAAGTTTCAGTGGAAATGGATTAATTTAGATACTGTGAAATTATCTGGAACGTTACCTGCTGACGTGAAGGATATGGGAGTCTTACCAAAGGTCATCCAAGCTGCCAAAATAGGGGATAATAATCGGCTCATGCAACTCATCGACAAAGGCAAGTTTTCGTGGTCATTTATAGACACCGAGAACTGCGTGAACGAGTTCGGGTACAAAGCAAAATTTTTATTTGCAAGTAGTGGGGTTCGCTTATCTCTGAACCAAATGGTCATCGCTGAAATTTTCTAATCACTCAGAGGACTGCTTCTGTACATTAGCAGATACCCAGTAATGATCGAACTACGAGGTTTTCAAAAATACTGAGAGAGTTTAATTCCAAACTACCACCAGCAGATTTTTTGCTTTCCCAGTTGCTCCGTTGTAAGCAGAAGAAAAGAGTTTCATCGCATCGTCTAAAGAAACAGCCTTAATTTTTTCAAACATTATGCTAACAAGAATGAATAGCTGACCAAAGATTAGTGAAACACCATCTTGAATTTTTAAGCTTGTGTTCAAAGTAGGCATGCCAGCACCAGAAATATGTTATCTCAGTCGTATCATCTTCATTTTGACAATGTTAATTGAGACAGTCGGATATCCTGTTTACTGGGAACATTTATCGAGACAGAAAAGCACTTTTGCATTAACCTTGTAGGGACAGATGCCTTCCCTTTACTTCGTATCGAATAGGCAGAATCATTTTCCGTTGACTTAAGTAAATGCAGTGCTGCTGTCACTTATTTATGTAAATCTAAATTCCAAATTAGCGTTCATCACAGAAAAAATCACTTGTAATTTTTACGTGACACTGGATGTCATTTCGGTAATTTGGCTTAGTGGCCCCGTCACAAGGGGCTGGGGCACATAAGTGAGTAGTCTTAACTCCGATCCTCTATCTTTGGGTCTTTACATGCTTTGAAACATGATGGGGAAAAATAATGTTATTGGCGAATAAATTCCAATGCGTGAATTGTGGAGGGAACCCATAACATGTAAAAATGACCATTGGTAATGTGACTGGCGGAAAAATAGAATTCTTATAATTTTTACCATTTTACAGATGCCGATGTCATTCATGAACTTGATGGCTTGGGGCGTAACGCACTTATGTATGCTGTTCATTTCGGGCATCTCGATACCATACAAATACTTCTGGAGCAGGGAACTGATATTAATTATGCTGCACATGGTAAGTTCATGCCCCGCGTCTACGGTATATTCACACTGAGCAGAACATGAATGCGAAGCAACTGTGGTTTCATGAACGCTAATCTTTTATGGTGAAATAGTTTCATTAAACGTCTTGTCCGTTTTGCAAACACATAGTCTATTTAATGAACATTGTCTTGAAGATACTTGTTGTGTCTTTAACTCACATTGAAAGTATAATGCCCTTTTGTAATCTGCAGTTTCAGTTACAGTATAGAAAGTTCACAAATAGTCAGTTCCACCATAATAAATACTTTTGTACAAGGAAATTCTAAATCTAAAGTCTCTGTGTGTAGCAAATTTCACTTTAAGACTGTCTTTTTGTGCGATTTTCGACAACGTTAATAAAACTAGTAGAATTTTGATTTGATGATTATTATGCAGATTAGAGGAGCAAGTTTTACTATATAATATTCCAAAAAGTGATAAATATTTGAAAGCGGTTAAAAAATTAGAGAAGGTAAAAAGTCAGAATTTTATTGGAGGGAAAAAGTGGGGAATCTGTTAAAACACGATCCAAACATTCATTGAAACTACTGCACTGACGTTTAGGTAGGAACACAACAAGTTAAGTAACAACATTTACATAAAAAATAATACAAGTGCAAATTGATTGTTTTTCTAAATTAATCTCATCTTTTGCATATTTATGAAAGTAATGACGCAGAATAAGATTGATCAGTGTTTATTTGAAAGCTATCCATCAGTGATAAAAATTGTTGTCTCCTTCAATGATTCAATTGAGTACTTGGTAACAAAAATATTTAGAATGATCGTGTTATCATCGTTATTTAAGGAAGTCTGCATGAGTACTCTTATTTGAAATAATGGAGGCTAGTTTATCAGAAATGTGTGAAGACTTTGTCAATGTTCAAGTGGCCATTTGACCGATATTGATCCATCGATTTCTGTTAAATGCGATTTGTTTATCAAAAGATCGTTGAGGGAAGTTTTGGCAGCGTTAAATGCGAAATATTGCAAAAACTTACAAAGATTATTCGCAAAAGGTCAAATGCCAAAAACAGTTGTGCTCAAAACATGGATCCGAAGGAATTAGTTTGCCAAGTCAATCTTGACAAAGCATTTAACCTCGGATGAAAAGACATACGGGTTTTCAAGTTGAAATCCCTCACAAGTAGAATCCTGTTTTGGAATAGTTTAGATCGGGACAAGAGATCATAAATCATTAACTAGTGTATTATATTTGTTGAAATAGGGAAATACCTTTTTGTCCAATTCGTTTCTGTTCTTTTCTGCCCTGTAGCACTAGTGGAAATGATCACTAACATCCAAAAATATAGAGAAGATACTATTTAAGGTCAAATGATCTTGGCTAAATAATGTGTAATTACGAGCGCCTGAACTGAGCATTTTCTGTCCTTAACAACAGTAATAGAATGAGAGGCATACACTCAACACTTCAGGTTTTTACAATACGTCAAATCAGTTCTCAATGATGAAGTGCTTCTGTCTATTCGAGGCAACACTTAAAATATGCCCTTAATAAAAGTGAGTTTCTCCTTTAGAAGACTGGCTATTCCAGACAAATGTATTTAAAATCTACCCTTGATGGCGAGTTGTCCGCCTATTGCACACATATTTTATACTTAAAATCTACCTTTAATAGTGACGCGTTTCTCTAAGACTGTGACAATTCCAGGTAAACTTGACAGTGATTCATTTTCATACACAGATGGATCGACGGCCGTTCATCGAGCGTGTCACGACGGTCATCACGAAGCGCTTCAGATTCTCATCGAGTATGAAGCGGCTTTATCTGTGCAAGATACTCAGGGTCGGGCGCCCATTCACTGGGCTTGTGCTGCAAAGGACAGGGGATGTTTACGGGTGAGGCACTGATTAAAATTGTTTAATGTTTTATGATGTTTCCGAAAACAGTTGATAGCATCAAGTGTCCTACAAAGCCGGGAGGTAAGTGAAGACCCAACCGACTACTCAAAACAAGAGGTGACGTTTAAAGTCCACCAAAGCGCCTCATCCAGCGAACAATTGCATGCATATAAATTTGGACATCCTAACCAGGTCTTGAATTTTGAAGCAATTTCGTAGTATATTTGTTCAGATTGATGACAATATGTATCAGAATTCAGTCTGGTAAAACTGATGAGGGGATCAAAATGCTTATTGACGGGGTGTTTGTTACGATAAGAAGATATTTAATTATAATGAGCCAAGTTTGCAGACTGTCCAAACCGGTTCGTATTTCCTGTGTTAAGCGCAGCAACAAGACATTTACTTTTTCAACTTATTTTTGACGGGCACATGTTTGGTAACGCAACCCAGAGTAAACTATTGGTATGCATCCCATGCGACAAGAAAAAGAGATTCACATGTTTTTCTCTTCGGTTTCCAGCTATTACTGAACAATCACTGCAGTGTGCGAGTGCGTGACAAGGAGGGAATGACGCCGTGTATGTGGGCCTGTCGTATGGACAACATTGAACACTTTGAACTGCTGACTGCCGTGGATCATGGTGATAGTGACGAGGACGATGGTTACGAAAGAGACTTATCTGGCAAAACCTGGATGCATTGGAGTATACGCAGGACAGAACCTTTAGAGTGCCTTAAGGTAACAGTTCTATTGTAATTCGAGAATTTGATTATTTGCCCTTCTTCCCTCGCCACATACTTGTCCGTATCTTTTTCATTAACATTTATCTGTCCAAAAATACTCATATTGCCTTAGTAGAAATACAACTGGTTAACTTATCATAAATACAGAATTTGAAAAGTTTTTCATGAGGGTTTTTGTGAAGAAACATTCTGTTCTCCGTAGATCAGTTATTTTTAATGCTTATTGTTTTTAAAAACGATATTTCATTGCTGCATGTTGGACCCTTGGTATCGTTTTACAGTGCAACGTGTCACTAAATTGTCATTGAACCACTGAAACGTGATGTCTGCATTTCTGTTTTGAATATCATAAATATAAACATTTATTTTACACAAAAATAATGTGAACAATAAAAAAACAAGTTTCCTCTATTTATTTACAGACTTTATTAACAGTGGACTCCGCTCGATTGCGAGATGAGGAGGGTAAAACTGTGATACATTGTGCAGCTGAACAGGGTAAATCTCATGCACAGTTCATACAATTAAATCCCAATTGTTCGTTCTGTAGCAGACCGAAATTGGATTTACACTGCTGGCTTTGTTTTGGGTCAGTTCACACTGATCAACATGTGTATTGACACAGACATAGGGGTTGTCAAGGTACTGGAAAATGGGTTGGAAACCCATGGCTTCCCGATGTCGTTAAACAGTAAGACCCAAATTGAACGACACCTGCAATTAGCAGCATCATATCTTTTCACGACAGTACCTGTGAAGACAAAAGCTTAAAAATGTTAAACGTTTGCATGCTTGTTTGAAGCGGAATCCTACCTTTAACAGCTCTGTATCCCTGTACTTGCAAGATGTTACTCAAACAGGTTTAGTGTGGTACTATTTAATTCCATTGTTCTGGTGTCGATGTCTTCACATTTCTCGTTTATTTGTAGGATCTTTGCCTTCGGTAAAAGTGGTGCTTGAAATTGCTGGTAACTCTGTGATCGAGGACCGGGATGATCATAACCGGACTGCCCTCGTAGTGGCCACGATGGGTGGTCATGGCGAGATCGTTAATTTTCTCCTCTCTGAGGGAGGTGAGTACATAGATTTTTGGGTGAAATTATACTGAGTTACATCAAAAGAAAGCAACATGTAAATTTAGTTTTTTGATATTTTGATAAATTCTTTTGATATTTTATTGATATTTGTTTTACCTGGATTTGTAGGATGAATTAATTACAGCTGTACTATCCTATTACGAGGGTTTCTTAATTGTGCTGATGTGATATGGTTTAAAGACACCCTCCGCTGTACCACTATACTTCGTCTGTAAACGTAATAAAATTTTAATTTTGCTGTAGCTGACTTATCATGTGTGGATAACAATGGTGCTACTGCCTGGGATTATGCTCGGGGAAGACAATTACATTACTGTATGCTCATTATTGCATCGTACATACGACAACGAGCGAAAGACAGGGGTGAAGAAGTTGATATGGGCACGTTAGCCAACATGACTTTTGCTGGTAAGCAGCTTTGCCGTATGAAACCCTCTATTAAGGCGGCTATAAATAAAATAAACAAATGGATGAAAATTTATTTTAATTATTACACAACAAATGTGAAAAACATATTTCGACCAGTAATTTAAACCAATTTCTGCATTTGACGCTCAGTTTTCTTGCACAGGTGTCCACATGACAGGTACTCTAGTAAACGGGGCATACAACCAACAAGAGGAAACGGACGAAGACGGAGGGGTTGACCAACAGATGAATGGACTTCAGATAAACGGTGATGGAGTTTATGATTCTGGACAGCCTCAAGCTCTACCGAGAGAACCTAAAGAGCCGGTGACTCCTCGAACGCCCCGCGCCCCTGTGACACCAAGAACAGCGAGGAGAAATCAGGCACCGATAACTCCCAGAGCAGGTCTCGCAAGAACAAGGTACATCGTACTATTACTTCATTGATGCGCAAGAATTGGAATACGACTTCGGTATTTTTTTAGGAGTAAAGGCTGTTTACACGTACCATATGCGCGTCCGTCACCGTCAAAGTTGTGACATTACGTCAATGGTGATAGATCGTTTGACAGACAGAACAGGTTCTGCACCCATTCTGTCCGTCAAACGGTCTGTCAGCATTAGCACAATGATAAACTTTGACGGACACAGAGACGGACATGGAGATGGGACGTGTAAATAGACTTTAAATGCAGTAAACTTTACTTCTTGGTGAGTACTTCCGTACTTTTTAATGAGTAGGTAAGCATGTAGTTAGTTCATTTTGAGAATTATAATATTACAGAGGAATACAGAATGGAGTGCAACCCACGACACCCAGAGCTCCCATAACACCTCGCGCTCCGCCCTCGTCCCGAGGTGGCGGAGACGATAGCTTCTCAACTGCAAGGTCGCAAAAACGAGCACCAACAGGCCCAGTTGAGTCAAGTACAGAAGACGAGATGGTTTTCGAGAAACATGTGCGGTCGGGCAGTGGCGGTAAACGCAGTCGAAAAAATGGTTTTCAGGTATGCCCCCGTTTGTTTGGGTTTTGTTTTGTTAATGTTTGTTTGAAATATTTACACTTTGCAGCTGATTACTCCCCATTTTCTTCTAGAATTTAAGCTCTCACGCTTGTTACTCATGTAATTCATACAGAGGCAGCAGTCAGACATGCGGGTCGTGTCTGTGATGAGTATGGCCAGCACAGAACATGGACAACATGAATTCATTGACAACGAAGAGGATTACACTTACAATGAGAATGAAATACCCCCACAAAGTACGTTTAAGGTTTCACACGAGGTCTGAAATTGGGAGTTAAGTTTACATACCACTCATCAGTTTTATTAGTCACATGCAAATCACGCGTGATATTGCGCACTTTTTCTTTTCCATCGCATTGTCACAAGCAATATCTGGAAACCCTAGTTAATAAGATCAGCGTAAATTTTGGTTTCTAGATGGGTATGCCGCTGGTGAGCAGGAAGATGATGATGCTGAAGACAGTGTCAGTATAGGTGCTATGGATGTATCTGAGGTGGATCAAGACGCTGAAGATGAAGATGAGGATTATGAAGAAACAGAACAAAGATATCCACCGCAGCAAACATCATCTACGCTTGCTCGCCAATCTTCCTATCATCACATCCCTTCACAAGCATATCACCACCAAGGCCAGAATACTAATCAGAGACAGGGAAACTATCACTCTAAGCCACAACAAAAATCTCAGATCCTGCAAAATCAGTATGGAAATAATGCACCACATCAAAGGCGCTCACCTGGGCAGCAGCATACATCGGGAAACAGGTTTTCTAATGCCAACAGCGGAGGGTACCATCAACCTCGTCCTCCACCAAGACACCCTCCTTACCCAGCGCACGCTGTGGTAGGTGCCATCCCTTGACTTTTTGTCCCGGGTGATTGATTGGTAAAATCTGAATACAGCTTACACACGTATTTGACTTAACTTGGGAAATAAATTTTTACAAATTGTTTTTACAGAAACCACCACCAAGATCACAAGCAGAATTGCAAGATGTAGTAGCTGAAGAATATGATGAAGAAGGGGTGGGCTACGAGATGCCAAATGTCGAGGCCGAGGACGGAGAAGAGAGTCCAGTATCTCCAATTTCACCTCCTGCTCCTGCGAGACCCAAGTATCTTCCGCCTCAACAACCTCTTTCGCCAGGTCAGTTTTAACAACCTTTGTATATTCCACATATATTGGACAGATACCATTAAAATCAGATGACTCAAGCAGTGTGATAATAATGTACCATAGATGCACCAATAGAAGGGAAGATGACTACGATCCACGGTAATGTTCCATTTAATTTTGTTCGAATAAAGGATCTAGGCCCAATAGCGGAGATGTGCGAGGACAAACACCGCCCGCATACCTGGAACCAATCGGTGCACCGCCAAGTCCAACCAAGAAGAAGAAGAAGAAAAAGAAGAAACAACAGGAGGAGTTGCCCCCACCGCAGGCTCATGGCTGGGGCGCCAGGCCTCCTGGTCCTGCACCTCCCTCTGCTCACGCAGCGCAACCGCCGCCACTACAAGGTAATTTTCTTGACATTGTCACATGGCAAGCTTGATTGGTACCAAAAACTGACAGGATTGTTTCAATATTTTTGTAGCGAATCGTTAAATAGGACTATGAAACATGCAAACTCCTTTCGTCGCGTGTAAGTTAGCTTGTTTTGAAGCCTCCGACAGCCACATAGAAAGATTGAAATGGTAATTGTATTTGCATGATTACTTACAGGACCAGTACCAACACCTCGAGATGTGAACAGGCAACAACCTCAATACCACAACCCTCCTTCACAAGGACTAAAACCACCGATGCTGAAACCACCGGGAAAGAAAACGGCACCATCAAAGCAACCAAATGAGGTAGAAGAAAGGTCAGTACTTGGTATCTATTTGCAAAAGCCTGTTATATGTGATCATTTTCATGATCGTGACGTAAAATGTAACTGTTTTAATCTGCAAAGCATGCCATTGAAATGTTGATTTCAGTTTTCTTATGTTCACATTATGATTTTTATCTAATTATTGAAGGGCTGTTGGGTTTTCTTTACCACCCACTCCGTAAGTGTTAGTTTTATCCTATGTATGTCAAGAGAGTAAAAATAATATTAATACTGTAGAATAGATTCTTTTAATTTCGTACAATTTGATCTTACTGTATTTTTCCATGCGCTGAAACTTCTCTTTATCTTTCTTCTACTGTCTTTGTTCGCCTGTAAGTACTACATTTACTGTTAGAAAATGCATGATATTGTGGCCCTCTCTGTTAGTACCAATCTGCGACAATTTTCACCATATTGAAGCGAGCCTGTCAGAAGTTAACGCATAACGAGTGAATAAAATGAAGGAGTTATATTCCAAATGTAATATCCAACGTTGTTTGCATGTGTGCATGTTGCTTGCTGTAGATACACACTGGATCAACAAGTGAAGCCAACGCCCCCTTTCCCGGTTCATCAACACCCTGCTAAACAAGGCAAAGTCTCTGCTGTAAACCACCCACCGCCATCTCCCCGAGCTCCACCCATTCACCCATCTCCCCAAACCCGACCTCGGCTTCAGCGCATGGATGCAGCGGATCCACATTCCAATAATTATGACAATAGGGGGAGAGTGCAGGACGAGAGTGGGAGTAGTTCAGGACCAAGACAAGGGATCGCACCAATCACTCCCAGAGGAGGATCAGCATCTAGACAGCGATATCCACCTCCTCTCCAGAATGGACCCGCCCAAGGTGGAAACCAAGAAAGAGGACCACCAAAGCAGGTCAGTTTTGCAATAGCAGATACCTTTTTTTAATGCATCGCGATTCTTGATTGGTCAAAAATGATCTAGGAAAACAACTGCTCTTTAGCTCAGACATAAGATTTTAGTCTTAATACTTATTATTTTAATGTGTCTATCTTTTGTAGACTGGAGGAGGCATGTTTCCACAAGCAGGTCCTGTGCAAAACAGACATCCGCCTTCACCCCGAGGTGGTCGTCGTGGAAACCAAGATCTTAGCTCAGGGTTAGTCCCTCCTATTGGTCAGCACAAAATACCCAATGGAAAACTGCCAAGTTATGGAAAAAACTCGCATAATTAACAATATTTTGTATTGCTCTGTCTGTCATTTTGTACAACCATCTAGCTGCTGTTATCATATTATTTTGTACACTGTGTTGTATTATTGTTAATATTAAAGTACACAAATATGTACTTTATTTGCTTCCAGTTGTAAAAATTTGTAAATAGGTTCAGTTTAATATATTTGTAATAATGCATTTTCAAAAGTAAATACTTTGAAGTCTGTAAGTGAAATAATATGCATTGTTTGTGATCACTCAATGAAAGGGATTTTAGTTTCCACAATAGCACAACATTTCACTTTTTTGCATTTACACAAGACGAGGGTAACAGAATGAAGTATCTGTCGCGAATGTTAACGTTTTGAATTCTTCCTTTATTTCCAGGATTTATACCAAGCAGAATATTGTAAGCTAATGCATTTGCTAAGAAAAGTAAGTATGGTGGTAGCAGACATACTAGATCCTGTATATTTACTAATTTTTTCTTGTAGTTTTGGTGATGGCTCATCATGATCAGTTCAATTTCTCAATACAACCTACCCCCTTTACCTGCGTATTATAAAATACCGTGTTTGTTGTGGAAGAACCGCTAGCAATGAACTGAAAATCTTAATGTTAGGGTTGCCACGTGTCACGAAAAATTAAAATTTTCTTCAGGTCATTTATTGTCAGGAAATTTTGTCATGACAATGAATTTTTTTTCTTTTGCTAATACTTTTTCAAGTCCGAAAGACTTTTTAGACTTGCTTCACTCGGCATTTGTTCCCACAATATCATTTTCAAAATGCTTCACTGCTTCTATGATATCATGTCAGATATATTGGTTTCTCTATTGATTGTGTGTATAATTGTGACATGACGCTGTATGACATTGTTTACCCTAAGTAATGTCACTTGAGCAAATTTCAGCCAATAATCCTTGGATCTCACAATCAAAATTTCTTGATCCACACCGAAAGATAAGTACAAAAAAAATGTGCAGTTGGAAATTAGTTGTATTACTTAGTTTTGTTTTCAGTCCCATTTGTAATACCATTCAAGCTTTCAGCAAAGCTTAACCAAAACTTTTTGCAGTTAAATTTTAAACTTTGAAGTGCCCTCAATGTATATTTGATTATCCACAAGAGCAATAAAAAGTACCTTTGATTATTACTTTGAAAAATAAAATAAATTGTCGGGGAAAGATATGTCAAGGAACTGTCAGGGAATTTTGAACCGACTCAAATGTGGCAACCAATGTCTCTGTGAATATTTATGGTCTTCCCATTTGCAGCGATAAGTATTTACAAAATCATTCGTTCGGCGAATTGACTCGAAGGCTTAGATGATCTTTGTTTACGTTCTAAGGGGTTGGGGTAACATTTCACACACTTGAAAAACCAACAGAAAATTGCCTACACATTGCGAGCAGCTGTATTGCAGATCATGATGGAGTCCCATGTAAACAAAATTCTGCTACTATCCAAACCTTTTTAAATGATACCATATGCCTCTTTGACTTAAGAAATGTTGTGCAAGTTAACTGTAAATAAAGGTGACATGGATTCAAGTTTTAGGCATGTATATTTAAGTTTGCTGTTCCGGCTACTTTTGATCAAGTAGTGGACTCTTGAATTCATACAAGTTAGAAATCGTTCAAATTTAAGTACTGTGTGTAGCTAAATTAGTAGGTGATGAATGTTTCATTATTAATTGGCATGTCTGCCATTTCTTTACCCTCCAACAACAAAAATTTGTAACTTTTCATTGGATAAATTTTGCTTGTTGCATGTGGCATGGACATAGATTTAAGAGCTTTGAAGGTAATGGAGTTACCAAAGTTTTGACGCCAAACGCATCTGGTATTTTCAAATAAAAAAATTTTGGTCAGCGTTACTTGAATGTGATAATACTGTTGGCATATAACTGAATCTGTTGTTGACGATTAACTGTTTGACACCTGCTGAAACTATTTGTTCACTGTCACATTTTAATGTTTTTTAACCCAGGGAGCTCCTCATATGAGTGATGGAAGACTTCGCACGTAGTAGACAACTGGATATTATTTACACAGGTGTTTAATTCTTTTGAATTTCTATAATAACGTCTCAAAGTTTTGTGTCTCTCGGATGAAGTTACAATTTATTTCAACAAAATAAAACCCTCGTACGTTAAAAATATGGGGGTACCCAGCATGTTGTCGTAATTGTATTTAAAAGCGGTGAATTTCTTTCACATTAAAATGTTACTTTGTATCTCCGTCCAAGACGAGCAGTGAGCTATACCAGTAAATCAGTCCACTGACTGTCCGTCAGTTTTACAGCCTTCTTTGAGCCTCGTTTCATCGGGCGTTTCTTGTTTTATAGCTGTTCGTGATGCCAGTTTAAACGTTTTTGTATTAATACTGATAATGCTGTTATCTTTTGCAAATATTTATTTGTTAAAAAATGTTACCTCGTTAATTAATGTTATAGGTCTGTGTGATTTTGATTTATGAATACTGTAGTCATGATGATCTGTGATACAAATGAAAAAGTCTAGTGATAGCCACTGTCAAGCCCATCGGCATGTAAAATTGGATGACCTGTGCCTCTGTCTGTCTAACTTCAAAAAAAACTTAAATTCCACTCGCAGCAGCAGATTTAGTCGAGTTTTTCTATAATTCAACATTTCCTGGCAGATCATGGTAGGATCCTACCAGGATTAATCGGCTAGGTATCAGCGAAATTTAGGCAGTCTTCTTTATTATCATTACTGTGAGAGTAATTGATTCTGTTTGTAATAGTTCGGTGCGGCTTGCAAAAGTTAATGTATGTTGCTTTTATGAATAAAATAAAATAAAATAAAAGAAGGAATTACGATGAAATGTAAATGTATGTTTTATTATTTTTACTCAAGATTTTTCCCAGATTACTGAAGCATACAACATCAATTAAATGCTCTTGAATATAAATTACGACTAATCTGGACTTTTCACTATTTTCTAAAGTTGAAAACACTTGCTGCAACTAAACCAGTCACTTTCAGCTCAACGAACAAATAAAAACAAGTCTTTGCATGTTTTATTTTCACTTACTGGGTGCTGCTTAATTACAACTATTTATTTCGGTTATAGGTAACACCCAGCTACTATGAGAAATT
>JBCAUG010473323.1:0-15505 GCA_038406175.1 Haplosyllis leylae
CTGAGTACCCCCCCCCGTTTAACAGACACACACCTGTGAAAACATTACCTTCCCCATTCCTTAGGAATGTGGGCGGTAATGAGGTGAAAATAATATCGTTGTTTCAGAATGCTGTCATGTGCTGCAAAAATGATATTGTGAACCATAACCAGATGTATGCAGGTCATTAGGGAATGACACTAAATGGAAATATTAGTGATACTTCAGCATTTCACTCAAAACACACCACAGACAACTGAAATGCAACTAAAATGACGCAGTCTCATAGCAAGGCACAATCGATCGCTGAAAAATAGCCGTGGGGGATATTTGAAAAAAAATTAAGCAGCCAAAAACCCATTCATTGAAAGTCCTTCTAAACTAAAGATTCCAAAATTTTGGGCAGAGGATATAGAAACCGAGTGGAAAGGAGGCCAATAAACAAGAATTCTTCATGGCGTGTAAAAGTGACGCCACCGACTGTAAAAGTGAAAACAGTGCCAGTAAGTTTTTGTCAACCATTACAGTCACGGATCACTGCTGAAATGGCAATCCAGTTAACCATCACAATTGACATCAAACCCAGTATGCCCTGGGATGGGGGGGGGGATTGAAAACAGAAATTTCTGATTTCGAACGCCCCGGGGGGCGTACTGGGGGGGGATTAAAAACGTTTCACCGGCCTTCGGAAGCCACCTTCTTAACGACATATTCTTTCTTACAAGAACTTTGTTGGTTAAAGTTATCATATTTCCTGAATTTTGACACACTGACTGAAATAGGATCAATTGCCAATTGCAAAGGTTCAGTGTACAAAATGATTCGAATGTTAAGTAAAGTAAGTCATGTATTTTATAAAATACGGTTCATCCCTTTACTTTACCTGCGAACAGTCTGGTCGTAATTTTAATTCATCAATACGTTTTAACAGCGGCGTTTTCATCACACACATGAAACTAGATGACCAGAGAAGTTAAAGCACATTTTCCTCCTGGAAAATAGCCGTTTCCGTCTTCATTTTTTGAAGCTTGAAAGTCCTCTCGATTTGTCTGCTATAGTCATTTGTATTGTACTGTGTTTTGTACCATACAAGGAAGAATTAATGCAAAATGTTTTACTTCCCATCTGAAAGTCGAGGACGTTCCAGTTCCTTCGACACCAGTGAACAACCAAAGCAAAGACAAACAGAAAAAACTCAAAAGGAATGTTAATCCCCACTGGCAGAGAAGGCTTATTTCATTGCCCTAAATATCCAGATAGATTCCAGTACATTGCATTGAGGGCAGAATCACTATAATTTCCTTTTCCCATTGCCATTGACATTCAAACCTAAACCACTATTTTCAAATTATTCCGGTCGATGATGTTATCACAGTTTTAGACAAGTTAGCAATTAATACTGGAAGCATAGTTGAAGGTGTCAAGAAAGCTCTTTCTTTGTACTCTAAGTACCACATCCCTAGATATCAAGATTGAAACCGACCACCACATATGGCAGCTGCTTATAAACGCATTGACAAGGAGTTAGGTAGGTGCTTAGAACCTCCGCATTGCCTTGCCCAGACATAATTTGTTTCTTAATTGGTTGTCTTCCAAATGTGAGATTTATCTGTTGTTTCGATATTGACAGAGGCGAGTCTATCATTCAATGCATTAAGCCAACCCTTATTAAAGACGGACTTTCAGATTTAATAAGTTGATAATTCAGTCAGTAGACAATGTAATCAGCTTCGTTAAAAGTTAGTCAGCTAACCACTCTCTTTTGATACGTCAAGAATCTAAATTATACCGCAATCATGAGCACCTTCGAGTAAACGTCTCCAAGATTAATTGTAAGCCAGGTTATTCAGTGGACGTCGGTACAGAAGATCCTGTTACGTAAGCTTAGTTTTCAGTTTCCGTGCAATCAAATCAGAACCGCAAACACGAGAAGGCTTGCACGTAAACTCATTTCTTTTAGTTTGCCATTCGTAATATATGGGAGATAGCCCTTAAGTGGCAGAAAGCTTTCATTTCAGCATGATATTCTGAATAGTATTAACATTGATTTAGTTTTACGGTAGAATTGACATCAGCACAAGATACACAGAGAATACCTACTTTAAAAAGTGTTCCTTCCACCTGTTTGCGTCAAATCTAAGGTATGCATTGATTCCAATTGTTGTGGCGCGTTCAAAGGATGTTGTCTCAATTGTGCATTAAAAAATTTAGGTTAAAAAATTTCCGCTGAAATGAATCCTTTCTACTCATTTTGACTAAAATCTTCTCCGTTTTTAGTTTTGAAAGAAAAATAACCATTTGATTTGTAAAGCAATTTGTAAATTAATATCACAGAAAAATATACAGATTATTTTTTTACGTTCACTAACATTTACGTATCGTCTTCTTTGGTGAAAAATATTTTACCTCGCCTGTTAACCTACAAGAAATACAGCTGTGGAACCACTTCAAAATGCAAGCGCATCTTTTATGAGGTGGAAGTTTGCACAAATTGGCTACACAGGCGCAAGAAAATCCTCACTGACTGAAACCATAACAAAAAGTGGCACCTTTCAATTTTTCTGTCACAGAAGTTAAGGATTTTCCTCAGCAGCTAACGAATAAATTTGATTTCTTCCTGAACATGTCAAGTTGACAATATTGACATTCTTCAAACGTACTATATTATTTTTAAAATTGAAGTGTTTTATAGAGGACTGTATGCAATTTTTAAAGAGATCATTGGTCTATTCGAGCTTTTCCGTAAAACACTAATGGCGCATTTAAACTGTACGGAACCGGGACAGGGAACCGGGACAGGGAACAGGACTGGCACAATAGGAGACAATGGCTCTGGTCCTGTTCCAGGTCCTTGTGCAGTATGAACAGTTCTGTATAATATATACAAACCCTGTTTTCCCAGTCCCTGTCCTGGTCCCGGTCCCGTGCAGTGTGAACGCACCACAAGTGTTCAATATTGGCATCAAAGACTTTCGAAAATTTTCCAGTAGCAAAAAGATGTAGCCTCCAAATGGATCAAGCAATCCCTTTATTATCAGTCCAATATTCTACCACTCAGCCATTGAAACATTGTAAATCCCACATGTTGGAATTCACTTACGAAAGCCTTTGACATCGATGTTGCCAGATTTGTCTAGAAATGGAGAGCTTTAATTTTAGAAGTGATTGACAGGTATGGCACTGTCATATTGCAATGACTTAAGAAAGAAATCTTTGAAGCAAGAGAGACAACACAGAAAAAATATCCCACAAACAAAGCAAAGCCTTACAACTTCTAAGAAACCCTTTTCGTATTGCTTTACCTTATGTTGCTATGTGTTGGAAATTCAGTTGTATCAAAACATATGTTTGCCACTTATATCTTTTATTTCTTTATTGTCGAAGATTTTATTGCATGACAATATTACTCCAGCGACATCAGATGGTATAGAAACCATAGCAAGAGACTAAACAGTCTCTTTGATGTACCGTTATCCTTATTTCTCATTGAAATCAATTTTCTAAATTGCAGATAGGAAATTATTTGGCATTGATTTCTTTATCATATTGAGATGACACATACTACAGATTAAAGTGATCATTAATATTCTAACTTGGCTTTCCACAAAAAGCAGACAAATCAAATTGGAACAAAAGTGTCTTTTTTCTTTGATCCGATGATACTTTCGGCCTGAAACTGGAACTGTTGAACGCTGGATAAAACAAGGTTACAGTCACAGTTAAAGAGAACACAAAAATAAAAAGTACTACAGAAAATTACTCAGCGAGGGAGCTATTTCGTTTGTTTCATACAATGAGTATCACTATACATTTAGCAGCGATACTGATGTCTTCATTTCAAATTGTACATGCAAGATTCGGCAGGTATGGTCTCAAATTATCGTTTTTTCTATCCTTGACTCATTTTGCCCAAATATCGGTTTCACTATCAACCTTACTTTCAGTACAGTTTCAGTTGCCTTTCTTGTTGTGTAACATTTTTGAGACTGTTTGGGGTGAAAAGATTCCATTTTCATCATAATTGTATTCTAATTACAGAGCGTTGTAGTAAAATTTTGTCAGTACTTTCTGCAGGGGAAATCTTATTTTCCTGGGAACCAAGCGGTAATAGTGTTATGATTCTACGGACTTAGTTTTGTTCTACGTTGTGCATAAAATTGCAAATGTGTCCTTATGCCTGTAAAAAAACCACACTACAGATAATGACAAAACCTATTACCTCGCGAGAACTATTTTGAACATCTGGATTTCTTCAGTTTAATTAAAATTTGCAAATGCTATGCAGATATATGTAGAAAAGCAGTTGGTTCTCTGTTGTTTCATTCCACGCTTGGCTGCAGTGTGTACACTTTTGTTGTGCCACAAACGTGTACCACCATTGCTTTTTGAGGCTGTGCAGTGTTGTGGATTCCTTAATTTCCAGTGAATAAGTATTATTGTCTGCGTACACATCGAATGATTTGACAAATGACTTTCAGTAATAATTTTATACCAGTTGCAGCTGTGGTTTACAGTAATATAAAATATACCGCATACACTCTGCCGTTTTTTATTAAATAACCAAAGGCCGAAGGTATTAATCATATGCTGTCACTTTTGCACTTGGAATGTGACGATTCTCAAAAGAAACGAGGAAGGGAGAAACATTAGGGACCATTAATGTGTTTCCTGGCAATAATCTGCTCAAAGATGTTAAATCACACTTGGTTTACACTGCAAACGCAGAGATGAGTTGAGCTATCTACGAAGAGTACTATGTGTCAGCAAGTGGCATGAAATTTGGTATGAAAGCACCAGCATCCAATCCACTGAAACCTGTTGTCTAATGAAAAAAGCGCCAGATATTCCATGAGTACAACGGTTTCGACGAAAACGTTTGTGTTGAAGTTGGACTTCAAGTGGAAGGCTCTTAAACATTGATTAAGGACATTATTGAGGAATCAGACAAAGAAATGGCCTTTATCTGGATCTTTCTGCAGGTGATGTTACTGAGTGTGGTCGCGTCATCCAACTGGGCGTAAGTACCAAAGTTTATCGTCGAATCAAACCATGAGAAAGAATTGCATTTTCCTTTTTGGAATGTAAGGAGTAAACTTAGTTAATATTGGGTCTAAGTTATTGTAAATATGCTGCAAAAGCTATAACAACAAGAAAATCCTTCTGTGTAGCTGCAAGAGGCATACTGCCCATGGCATGGAATCACTTGCTCTCCTGTGGGGGGTACCCCTTGTCCTGGTTTGGGGAGGGCATACCACCCCAGACAGGACAGAGGGTACCCTCCAGCCAGAATGGGGGTACCTCCAAAAAGGTCTTGGGTATCCCTTGACAGGACAGGAGGTATTTCTCCCAGCCAGAACAGGGGTACCCCTCAGCCAGGACAAGGGGTACTGCCCCCCCCCCCCACATGAGAGCAAGTTATGCTATGCCACATGCAGTATGCCTCTTGCAGTCATGTGGGTGACTTTCTTGTTGTTATTGCTTTTGCAGCACATTTACTATTGCTTTTGCAGCACATTTACTATAATTTAGCCCAAATATTAACTAAATTTACTCTTTACATTCCAAAAAGGAAAATGTGATTCTTTCTCATGATATGATGGAATGGGACTTGAGGGGACAGAGGTCATTGACAGTATTTCAGAGAAAGGTTTGCACAATTGCACAAAGATTCAATAAGAAGGTTAACTCTTTTCTATTTCCATTGCATTAGGTGATAGTATCTGCTGAGCCGTTGTCATCTTCAAAGACATAACATAGATAACTATTATTTCAAGAGCGTTATCAAGGCTTGCGGTTTTCCTAAATTAGTAACAGGAAATAATCTCTTGTATGAACAGGTGGTAATTCATTGCAAAATGCCACAGATTGAAGCTAAGTTGTATCTTCAGTAAGAGAAATGGATTTCAAGATTAACAACAGTGATAAATGACAGATATTTATTCCTATTTGAAAGATGCGGGAGAGGAAATGATAAACATGATACATAAGTGAATAGTGAATAAAAGCCGTTATCACTCGAGATAATGACGGCATTATCCATGTTATGAGCCTCATATGAAATTGCATTGATTTTGAGCGCAACAAATGGGAGACGGCCTGCTTTTGTACCGCTCAAGTGGACTATTGACGTTCACTACACACTTCTCAACTGCAGTCTGTTACGGGTATGCCACATGAGAATTTAATGCTAGTTACATACAAAAATGATGATAGACTGCTTTAGGTATGGTGCATCAAATCGAGTACCAAAAGCGTGAAATTCTTTGTTTCTGAATGAATTAAGGAAATTTCTGACCTTTTGAAAGTATCAGAAATTTCTGATGGACGATGGATCAGAAATTTCTTGCTTCCTCAAAAAAGTTCAAAATATCTCAACTTTCTACAAGGTGTTATTGAAAACAGATCGAAAGATTTTGTTCTGCACCTATTTGATCATCTATCACCAACACATCAAGTGAACTTCACAAAATAGCTTCCTTTAATAATATTTAGCATACTTCTCCAAGTATAACTTACTTTGGACAGCAGACTATGAAAGAAACCACTTTCATCTCACTGGGACCACATCCCACACTTTTAACTAAGGGGGTGTGAGTAGGAATATCACTCGTATTCTGGTACTCAACCCTATGATTGGTTATAAACAACCATATACCTATGTTTTACTACAAGGGGATCTGATTGGCTAATCAGAAGATTTGAACATGTGATAAGGGGGGGGGTATATTGGACAGTGGATCCAATCCTCAGTGATCAATAATTGATATGTGAATAATTTGTAGAGCCTCTTCTAAGGGCTCTCTGCAAGAGCTTGTAATGAGTGGTTGCATGATTCCACACGTCTGTACACCGTTCGTTGCCTTGGCAGACCCTTACATACCTTTCACAGATATTTTCAGTAGCCTTGGCAGCAAAAACACAAAAATCGACGTGTAACAGATATCAGCTCATTTTGTAACATGACACAACAAAGGAGTGTCTATTATTCAACAAAAATTAGCAAGACAGTTTAATATTTACATTTTAATGTCCGCATAGTTTTCCATGAATACTTATGTGTTTTTGTCCCATGCCAATAATAAAAGTAATCTGCTCGTGAGCTTATGATGGACAATTCTGTAGCTAAACCAGATCGTCCAAATGTGGTATAATTTGTGTTAGATTCGTGAGGAACATAGGCCTCCTTCTTAACAATAAAAATCTGGAAGGAAACTTACAGGATCCAAAACAACAAAAGAAGACCATCGATTTAATATACACTGAATTCGATGAATACATGTCTGGCCAACGTAGTCAGGAAGGCATCAGAGTGAACATGAAGATATACTGGGTTTTATCCCCCTCAAGGCAATTTTACTGAACTTATTTTGCACTTCATCGTGTAAACCTTTGTTGGCAACATTGCAAACTTGATATAATTTAGGGAAACCTCGAATGAATTCAGTGACTTCATTTTATCTTCATATCTTGGGTCTTTTTCCTAGAAAACAAAGCCCATTTATGTGGCTATAAATTAAGCAGAGGTTTGCTGAAAAGAGAGCATTCTGATGGAATTGTCATAAGTTGAATTTCACTTCAAATCCATTAAGATCAAAGCAAGTAGTTTCCAACAGCAAAGAGACAACATTTATCGAAAAAAATTAGTTGAAAAATGAAAAGTTTTAATTGTTTCAGAGAATTTTGATCTGTGGTACAAGAAACCATGCATGCTCCAAACCAAGTTGCAGGTACAGTTCGATTCCTCATGATCTCCTGTGTTTTGCTATTTTCTTGTTAAGGGCCAGAGATGAGGAGCCCCTTATAGTCCAGATTAGTATTCAAATCAGTTGTTTTATTTCCACTTTGGTTTCCTACTTCAGAACAACAAATTGAAGGTTAAGTGCTCAGGGAGCCATTCTAATCAAATGCTGCATTGACTTTCTCAGACTTTTTGCTCTGTATAAAATCACTGTTGTATATGGGGGTCGCCATCTTGCCAGGTGGTCAGCGTCGCCAGAAATGTTTGTTTGGCTGAACTTGATTAATCCAGTCACGGTTGATTGAACTGGGGGCTCGGGGACACGCAGTGCTTGTTATGATTCCTAACAAGAAACTGGCCACCGTGATCAACAAACTCCTCCAGTTACGTGCGAATTTACACTATTTCAGTAGAAATGATAATCAAGGTAAACATGACCCCGACGAAAAGATAATACATAAATGTATATGCAATACAGGCCATGTGATAGCTTCTGTAGTTAAATTAACGCAATTCAATACCTCTAGGGTTTCACGTGCATTTTATGCTGATTGAAAAAGCCGGATTGTCTTTTGTCTTTTGACCTCAATTACCTCTGACCAGTTAGATCAACACCCGCAACAATTACGCAAGAGTAAATGTGGTTAAATAGAACGCATCTGTATGATGATTAATACAGTGAAGGAATATTTCCTCCGGAGATGATTTTCTTGTTGCTTGACCTGTCCATGACCGAGATAATTGTCTGTCTTTTCTCGCACGTGGGACATACATTAATTTCATTTATTTAAAAAAGCTTCTCATCTAGATTAGCTTTCCAATTATTTTTGGACAGCATTTTGCACTTAAAAGTATTCAAAGTTCCAGCACACATAGACCAGCCTATTGCGTTTTTAGAAATAAGTTATTGTACTGTGTTGGTAGTAATCATAATGAGATGGGATTTTTGCAAATTTCAAATGCATATATAGACTTATTACCGCCCGCGTACGTAGTACGACGGGAAAGTAATGTTCTCAGTTTGTTCACTGGGGGGTGCCCATGCTCTCTGGTCCCAGGTTCTTTTCCTGGTCCCTGGTCCTAGGTCCTGTCACTGGTCCTGTTCAAGGTTCTCTCCTAGGTCCTGTCCTGCTCAGGTGGTACCCAAACCTAAGATAGGGGTACCCCTTCCCAGGACAGGACAGGGTGTAACACCCAGGACAGGAAAGGGATTACCCCCCTGGGACAGGATGGGGTACCCCAGGGCAGGACAGGGGGTGACCACCTGAACAGGACAAGAGGTACCCCTCAGAGCAGGACAGGGGGTACCCGCCGGGACAGGACAGAAAAGCAAGTGATGCTACGCCGCGGGCGGTACGCCTCTTGCGGTCACGCAGAAGGACTTTCTTGTTAAAACAAAAGATTCAGTTGTTGATACAACTGGGCTGGAGCTAGAGAGTATTCTAACGCAAACAATCGATGAGGAGGTACAAAACTGACGTCTGTTACAAAAAGTAGAATTTATTGGTGTGTGAAATTCGGCCTGTTTGGCTGTTTAGACGCCGAATCGGGAAAAAGACAGTTTTGTGCTTCAATTGCTTGTTTCCGAGGATTGTATCCTTTGAATTACCCTTTGCTGATTTAACACAGAGAACAAATAATCACTTTTGATGTTTTAAAATATCAAAATTGCACGATGGACTGAAAATTCAGTTCAAGTAATTGAAGACTATGATGTGCCATTTCCAAAAAAAATCATTCAAGACGCACACTTTATGTCTGCGTTGTTCAACTAATAATCCCATAATTCGCATAAATCTTTTTCAGTCGACAATTTAATCCATATCAAGAAACCAATCATTGCGTGGGCAGTCATTTTCTTTGTTTCTATAAAAATTAAACCACTTCAATCGGTACACAGGAAGCTAATCCTGGATATTGCAGAGGAAACAGTTGCTTTCAAAATGTCAATTTAAATTCCGTTGAAGAAATCTACCAACTCTTTTGCAAATTTAATCATTTTGTTATCAAACTAAAACAAAACGTTTGCAAAGCACAAAATAAAGACAACCGAATTTTATTTGAATGGTCATGATTTCGTTTTGAGGGCAACGATAGAAGCAAGGTGTCCCGATTGTGGTGAACGGTCGATGATGACAATCGGCCCGAGTTGGTAGGTAGAATGAGGAAGGAGGAACTCGATATGTTAGGAGGAAATCCAAAGTAAATACGAAGAAAGAGTGCGAATTTGTTCAGCTGAAGTTACCAAACATCTGTTTTATCTCCTTGTTTGCACAATCTAAATTTCATGCCAAAATTTCACCCGTCGGATACGACCCGAAATAGTGACTAATTTCAAAATTGTCAAAATGAGTTTTTTGTCATGCATAGTTTTCTCAAAAACATGTTGTCGCATTTGGTAGCAAATTTAAAATAAAGAGGTCTGAGTGGAAAATGAAAACTTTCTAAACAACTTGTAAGAGGCATTCAAAATCTTCTTTTTAAGTGACTGGACTGCCTGGTTTGATTTTACTGAATTTACAATGGGTGTCCCAGTTGCTGTTTTGTAATTGATGACATTTAGTTTAGATTATCCACTAAATGTTAATATAATTTTTCGAAAAAGTATGCACAGTAAAATATGTTCCCATTTTTACAGGTTTGTAGTGCCTAATTTACAGCTTCTAACTAATCACTGCTTTAGGCTGTATCCGTAGCGTATTTTAGCGTATCTTACGACATATCTTTAGGACCTTGCTCAAGGATTACCAGAAGTTTTGTTAGTCTGCTTGGATGGAACAGCACAATTGTATTGCTTAAGAATTTGAGAATATTGGCAAAGTATGTGATCTATCGGTCTGCAGGGGAATGCTGTTGATAGAGGCTGTTAAAAGCTGCTGTAAAAATCAACCCGACAGATGTACCAATCACAGTCACTGCCGCCAGTCCTTCTCTACCTTACGTAGGCTCAGAAGCACTGCTCTCCTTGGCATCCAAAACAACAGATGTTTCGCAATGCAACATTAGCGTAGAAAAAACACTCTATTGTCTTGCCTAATGAAAATGCTCTGTCACATTTTCCATGTGTAGCTGGCAGTCTTTTTAATGTGCAGGATAGAACTTATAGCTGATAAATTTGGTGAACAGAAACTCAAATTGATTCAATATGCTTGGAACATTGTATAATCGACTGCACAGTACTGTGACGTTTTATATGCATTATTGCACTGTACGTACATTTTATTCATTAATCCTGCTGGGCTTGTGTGGCATCATGAATGAAGCAAATGCTGGCAAAACCATGAAGTAAGTGCATTTTTATTTTATATTTTATGTGTTGTGTCAAAAACTTTTTATATTACCCTATGCCGGAATTTTGTGGCATCATGAATGAAGCAAATGCTGGTAAAACCATGAAGTAAGTGCATTTTTATTTTATATTATATGTGTTGTGTCAAAAAACTTTTTATATTACCCTATGCCGGAATTTTCAGGTTATCATAGACTATTTTCCTGACAATGTTTTATCAGACACGAGAAACAAAACCTCAACTATATTATGTTTTTCAAACTGTGTGCTTTGACGAAAAATTATCGGTGAAATGTAATCCGACAAAACTGAATTGATTTGGAGGTTAGGTTAAATATCAGTAACCCCTAGAAAGTTTTCTTATTCTGTCAATGTTTGTAAGTTCTAGTTTAGAAGAGGAAATTTGATTCACTGTAAATATATTTCGCTCCATTCATATATGTGATTGAGGCACCCTCAGAACTTAGTATGATTGACAAACGGCAGCAAGACGTAATAATCTAACGAATTTGATTGTAACTATGGTTTGATTCCTTTCGTTGCAAAGAACAAACTCGTCCTGGCACTAAAATGATGAAAAGAAACTGATTCTTCCACCAAATGGAATTTATTCTTCTCAGAAAGGAGGAGAGAATCGGTGAGTTACAACCAATAGAAATAACACAATTGGAACATCATTTCTTGTGAAATCAAGAAAGTACACATTTATACTTTGAAAAACATCATTTAAACAATTATAATATTGTTAAACACATGAAAATGCAAATATTGATGTCTACTTTTTCTCCTGGATGCGTGATGACCTGATTTATTTCGTTTTTTCAGGGAGAAAACACCGTATCGTGGTTTCTCCTCATTCATATTCAACGTGTCAATTTCCCTCTTAACTCGATATATTTGTGTTCGATACTTGGACACAAGGACACAAGAGATCTTCATGCGCGGAAAAGGTCTAATTTACAAATATGAAAAAACATTGATCAATTTTTCACTGAATATCACGACTGCCAAAACTATTATGGGAATCTTCAATGGTCTCTGTGCTACGACTGCAAACACCTTTTAAAGTTGTTCGGTAAGAAGTAACATTGTTGCACTGCAGGTGCAATGTCAGGGTACCGACTTGAAATGTTAAATCTGCATTTGGCAAACAACGCATTTCTTACCGCGGCTTTGCCGCACTCAATACTTTCGTTTTCATAAAATCATTCCGAGCAGTGAAGTTCAACAATTGTTGCAAAGTTTTACGCGTTATCATCTTCAGAGACCTTATTTCCTTTAATATCCCTTTTCCGATCTTTCTTTTGTGAGACTTTTAGTTGTGAGGAAATAATTATGTAAGCAGTGAGATCACTTCATATTTCATCTCTATCGCGTCAATAATTGGCAGCTCGTGAGAAACGTAAAACGTGCCTTGACATCACTGCAATTTCACCTGCACAGTTTGACACTGAAACCTTTGAATGGTGGCTCCTTTAAGTATTCTTTCTGTAGCCAATAGCAACAGATACTCAAGTAAGATTAAAGTTTTATTCCATTATTTGTTTGTATCAGATCACACTCAGGCTACATAATGGTCAAAAATATTCTGTCAATATCATCCCTGCACCTTTGCAGAAACACATTCACGGCATCCGAGGCCGTTGATCTGTTGAAGCATATCCATTGACCTGTACTGGGATTGAAACATATGTCCAAGGAAAGGATAGTTGTGTAGATTGGGAGCAAGCAAAATGAAATAAAATTCTCTTTGACTTGTGTGAAACTTGCGATTTTTTCTTCAAGATGAAAACTAGATCCCGCCCTGTACATATTAACAGTTTTAAAAGCCTTTTGCTACTATCACAGCTCGTAGGTTTCAAAAAAAATATTTGTAACGACAGCGAGAAGCACAATCCTCACATTTCTAGTTGACTGGTAAATGTATCACTCATGTTGATGTTCCTGTTGGACAGCTTCAATGTTTGCTTGCAGATAAGTTAGCTGCTTAGATGGCTTTTGACTTCAATTCTTTATGCATTTATTGGGCAATATGTCTTATTTTATGTATGACATTTACATGTATCTATCGGGGTCTTAAGGCCAGATGAAGAAGTGATATATTCTGCAGGACCACCCCTGGTCACTCGCAAAACCAGAAAAGGCAGCTTTTGCTATCAGCTTCACTCTTCATTACGCCTTCTGGCACAATGGCAGGGAATGAAAGTGAACAAATCATACTATTTTCTCCAGTGTGCTGTTTTCTACAATGACCTTTAGTCACAACAATACTGATGTTCTTGACTGGAATTTAAGCCTTCGAGTGACTTAATTCCTGAAAACTAGACGCTACCTGGTCGTCTAGCTAATTTCTTAAGCTGTAAAAATAAATATCAAATTTTACTATACTTGGTTTTAATAGGCCAACATTGTATTAGAACCTGTAGTGTAAATAATATTATTCATCAACAGCAACAAAGTTGTGTACTTTAAGAACATCGATTACTCGTTATGATCTCGTTCAGTTCCATCAACATTACTAAAAATAATGTCTGTTGGATATCAGCTCATTTGGGAATGTTTCTGCAATGACGTAGCCAATAATACCATTTAAAAAGTTTTTTCCAAATTAGTGAAATAATTATTTCCCTAACACATTTACAGAGGTATGTTGCAAAATGTACAAAACTAAGTGTGAAAACTTGTTTTGGTGTTTGTTACTTGACTAAGAAAACAATTATAAAGTTTCCAGTGGCGTCTGATCCACAGGAGGCAGCGGCATTGGATATCTATTTTTGGTCACTTTCCCCAAAATAATCCTTGAAAATGAAAACGTTGGCCCTGGGCGATCTGCATTCCCTCTCTCCAGTAAATGCAGTAATCGTTATAATTACAAAAATCAGGAGTGATACAGAGGTGATGTCGACAGCAACAACAACAATGAATCATGATTACATCGGTGGGCTCTTGAGGTGAAAAATGACCTGCACGATCCACCCGATGGGCGCCCAAATACTGCTCACCAGTTGTTTCCTTGCCATCCTGACGAGTACTGGTGTACCTCATTCTCCATCAGTGGTGGACTGTTGCTCAGATCGCATTGCGATTTCGGTCTTACATTATATCAGACTCGAACCTGCTGAATAGTACACTGATAATTCTTGTAAGGCCGCTCTGGCTCTACTTGGCTGGATTAGTTTCCAGAGGAATTGCATACATTATTTCACACTACCCATTCCTGACCCATTCTTTCCATATTCAGCGTGAAAGTTCAGACAAGCAAATACAGAGGTAGCATATTGGTTCACGTAACTTAGCAAGTATTTTGTTGGGGGGTAAATGACATGAACATTGGCTGATGGTATCATCATCCCTAATCATGGGGGTGTCATTGTCTCTGGTAGTCATGGGTGTGCCTCCTCATAGAGAGGTACACCCCACCAGCTCTGCCACACCTTTTCGAAGCTGTGACATATATTTCTCTGTTAGGAAATACAGTTTGTGAGTAATATTAATTTGCTAGGAATACACATCTTGAGCTATTTCAATGTGATATTTTATTACCATGAAGAGCTCCACAAACGTTACTTAAATAACTGAATCAAACCGATATTTTTAGATGTATTGGCGTTCTTGTTTGAACCATAATGGCTTTCACGGCCCTTGTGGATGAGTTGATTGTAACACAAACTTTGTCGGTGTAAATCAGATTCACCGTCATTTACGTCAATCATTTATAACATTTTGATTTACTGAATGGTTGAGGATTAGATTATTGTTGTCAAAATAGAAACCTCCGTAGGGACGTCGGGACGTCGTTTTATTAACAAGAAGAATACACAGCTGAATAGGATATATCTATGTTGTCTGCTGAATGTGTGACCCAATTGCTTAAGATTTATTTTATGATACAGTATGTGAGAAAAGAGAAAGCAGCTCAAAATTATAAATGGTAAAATATTTTAGTAAGTTTTCCCACAGTTTTTGCTGATATTTTAACGTCTCGATCAAAGACTATTGACGCAATAGTTCGTTTCTCTCAGGCGACATTTATATATTTACATCAGTGGTTTACATGTACTCTTTGTGATCTTTTCATGTTACTGCAGTAGTAATAGTAATAATTAGAATGCTAAACATAGGAAAAACCATTATTCAATATTAATCTATTTCATTGTAATCAATCTGAATGATGGGAACAACTGAAAAAAGTGAACCGGAACAGAGCACCTTTTCTCTGATTAATGTTAGTGATGGGAAACTGGAGAAGGTCAGAACCTTAGTTCCTCTGACATCAAACATGAATACAGTCAGACAGGTAACATGTGTGACCTGAACCAACCATGGGGAAAGTAACAAAAGCATCACTTGAATTATGTTAGGATTTTAACATTTCAGCACAGAGCAATTTTGGCGTCATCAGTAATCATTAAAAGAACTTTACCGGTGTAGTATCGTTTACCAACCCCCCTGTTTTAACTTGGCACCAGCCCATAAATTTCAGTTATCCTGCTGTTGTG
>JBCAUG010473434.1:0-15504 GCA_038406175.1 Haplosyllis leylae
CCCCCTCCCCCCCCTCCCCCCCCCCCCCCCCCCCCCCCCCCCCCCCCCCCCCTCCCCCCCCACACCCCTTGGAAAAAACCTGGGACTGGGGCACCCCCCAGTAAGGACATGGGACCAGAGACCTTGGTAAGAAACTGGGACTGGGGTGTCCCCCCCCGCCCGCCGGTGGTGGACATAGTGAAAATATTACCTTCCCCATCCTTCGGATGCGGCCAGTAATAATATGCAGTCAATAAACTTGAGTGAATAGTTATAATGATGATGGTCCACTTCATACCGACTGATCACTTAATACGTTTTTAAAAGTTGCATTCTTGTATTAATAAAGCACACGTGAGAAATTTCAAACACCTATACACCGAGTTTATTGACGAAAAAGAAAAATTAAATGTGTGACGTACACGCAACCAAAGGCATAACTTGCAGGCAGTCTGGAAGGAAAAGTGTGAGGATGGGAGGTAAGATATCTTACACCGGTAAGAAGATACTTCTAAATCGTGCACCTCAGATCTTAAGAAGATACTTCTAAATCGTGCACCTCAGATTTTAGAATTGCTTAACTACAACTAGTAAAACATACCACTGGTTCTTTACTAGCATTATCTGTACAGTCATTTTGAGAGGAGTTTTCCCCTCCAGAGTCGGGCTGTAACAAATGTAAGCTAGGCTTTAAAGGATCGAAACATGATTGAGTTGCTTCACAATATCATTTCATTTATCCCTGGTGATACGGAGCTTGCATTTATGTTAGGTTGAAGCATTTGCAGTTGTGATATCGTTATCAAAAATTATGTAATTTCGTTTAATTTACCTTTTTCGATGTTTGTGTTGAGATTTCCGTGGTTGAGACGACTCGTGGAGACTGGATCTTATCTTCCGAGGACGTTACTTGGTTATCTGGAGTCAGAGCCTACAATCATCATCATTACTACTTTCAATTCCGAATATTTTCCATTCCACTTAAATTTTGATATTGCACAGCAGTACGGTCTAAGTTTCCACTAAAATGTTACTCGTCACACATATCAGAATATTGAAATGCACAGACCTGTTTGTCAGAGATGACGTTTGAGCTGGAAATTTCCATGCTTGATTCATTATCGTCTTTGTATGATCTGAATTTTCTTTGCTTCTTCGGAGGTTCAATTTGTAGTTCCTCATCTTCCAGAGAATCATCAAGCGAATCTACAAACTCCAGAGACGTATTGGGCTCCGCTGACGAGTCATTCTTCCCTTTACTCGCTCTCTTCTTCCGTTTCTCTTTCTTCTGATCTTTCTTTATGCTGCCTGCACTGTACGTTGTTCCATAATGTTTCTAATTTTCAAAGTATTAAGGTTTGAGCTAAGATGACAAGTTGATAAAATATGTACAACAAGTTGAACTCTTTTATGGTCACTAGCAAGTCCTTAAGTTTACTCTACATTAAATGCCCAAATGTTACCTGCAGTGGAAAAGTTAACTTTTCTAATTGGACGAGAGCTTTGTCCATTCTTGCAGCTTTCCTTATTTTTGCCGACTTTGTTGCGTCGAACGGAAGTTCTGCCAATGAATTAGATATGGAATCTTCGGATTTTTTTGGCTTCACTTTTGGTGATTTTGTGTTGAGCTTTGGGGGTGAAATCGGTTCTTCAAAAGGCTGAAAACATTACAGTTGATTTTCTTTTTAAAATTATCCTCGGCAACAGTGACAGTAAGTGAAGTGCACACATCTTTATTTTATTACTTTTTCTAAACTGTTTCATCTCCATTTACAAACAAGAATTCTTAGAAGCATTATGTCGCACCGCACTTGACTTTGTTTTAGCTCAATAGATATATAATTCGATGGATGTCTAGGTAGCTAGCCAGATATGTAGCTAGATAAATATTTTTGAATTTGATGACTTTTTAGTGAAAAAAAAGTTAGAACAAAAATTTTTGGTCCCAATATACATCAAGCCAAATCTGCTGTTATCTCATTTTCGGTGGTGATGGTTGGGGGTGGGGGGGGGGGGGGTGTGGGGGGAGAGGTTGTGAAACAAGAATGCCTACCAGCATTGTGTCACGCCTGAAACCTCTCACCTTTTTTCATGTGAAATCTGGAGAACTCCTTAATGACACCACAGTATTAGCCTCATTCTGAGATTGTGATTGTGGTATCAATAAGACAAAGAGAGCCATCTAGAGTCAATATTTGAAATTAAGTTCTCTGTCTACATTCAAGCAAGCAATCAAGCAAGCAAGCAAACAAACAGATGCAATACAGAGAAGACAAGTCGCTCTGCTGTCATCAGCAGCAGGCGCGACTAAAAATCAAAGTTGCCCAGAATAGCATAAAACATGTTGTCCTTTGGAAATTTTTAAGACTGATGAAATTTCATAAGTCGGTACACCACAGTGACCAGATAAGTTGCTCCACTCTTTGAGGTGGCGCGACTAAAAAATATTACCAGTATTTTTGAAAAAGATTCTTGAAAATTTAATATTTTGAAATTAGCTTTGTCCTGGATTGAAAAATAATAAATTTTCAAAGCATTAATTTCACAAAACATGCTAATATTTGCAACTAATATTCCATGACATACCTCATCACCACCATCAGAATGTACTTCACCGTCACTCGTGGGTTCATCATTCTGCATCTCTTCCAACAGTTTTCTGTGAACCTCACATTCCTTCATTGCCTTCACAAATCCTATAAATGTGAGGGATAACATCAGTTATTGATGTTTCTTTTTTCTTAAATATTTTTGAAATATGTAATGGTGCGTTTTCTGGTTTAAATTGATTTGATGATTTACCTGATGTTCTCTTTGGATTCAGAGTTTTTACGTTTATCGCTATGGGTCTGATACTGGTTTTTGGTATTATAGCTCTGCAAAGAAACCCAAAAAATTAGGTCGTTAAATGTTGAATATTGCGACCACTACAAAATGAATCATCAGACCAACAAACAAGCGCAAAAAACACTGAAAGTTCACCTCTGATGGTATCCCCCAAAGAAACGAACATCATAGTTGTCATCATCGTCGATGTATATTACTTTGGCTGGCCAATATGAAAACCCTCTTTGTTTTGCATAAACCAATTCATGTGGAGGTCTCTGCAAAAGAATGAAATAATTAATTAATTATTAGTTATCTGTGAATTATTTATGTACACTGGCTCCCGCTTACAACGAGTTCAGCTACAACGAGCACCCGCCTACAACGAGTAGATTTCTTTGCATTAAAATCACTGAAAGCAATGTTAAAAAGTTCAGTTTTCTTTGCATCTATTTGCTCTTTATAAGCGGGACCCAGTGTACCTACAACATTCGTCTTAGATTTCTCGTAAAGATATAATTGTTGGCATCTATTTGCTCGTTTTAAACGGGACCCAGTGTACCTACAACATTCGTCTTAGATTTCTCGTAAAGATATAATTATTGGCATGGCTGCTCTAGAGAATGAATCAAGGATACTCACACAGGGTTGAGCAAACCATTCCTTTGGTTTGGCATTGGAGAAATAATAGCAGTCTTTACACTGTTTGATCTCATCTAGCTGTAAACAAAGAATAACTTATCATTAACTGTTTTAATTTTAAACAATTTTAACTAGAATATTGTTGGGGAAAATGAGTATAATTCAAATCAACAACCGAATAAACAGACATATGGATGGCTCCCAGTTGGGGAAATGGGCCGAGGTAAAAAAAGGTTGCTCAAAATCACTTGAAATACATTTCGGTTTCGAATTTTTGACGAATTTTTTTTTCTGGGTAACCTTTGGACACTTTTCTTTGAATTAGAGCACGGGTTTCTCACGGAACATTGTTGGGAACGATGCAAAGCATCCGAATCCGCATGCTTACACCAATGGTGCGACCAAACAGTAAAGAAATTGTTCGTGATATAACGTCACACATGACACGTAATACTTACATCATATTTGCAATCCCTGATCATTATCTTTGCGAGGTCAGCCATGCCTCCAAAATCTTCAAATAAAGATTTACATGTAATGATATACTTTGATACATTTTCTCAAGGGAACTGTCACATGAGAACGTAATTTCTGGTTAACCGACAGAACACGTTACAATTGTCAGTTAACAGAAAAGCACATGTATAACAACATTTTCACATACCACCAAATGAGATTATAACGATGTGGTAGATGATCTGTGCGTCTACGTAGAATTGTTCCAGGTGCTTGTACTTGCGTGCTTTGGTCTTTGCTTCCATTGTATTAAGATCCATGTAGTGGAATACAAAGTTGGTGAACTTCTCTTCCTCCTCCCGAGAAAATAGTTTATGGAGTTCTCGGGTCTGAAATTTATACTACAAATAGCAGGCAAGAAGCCCACAATGAGAAAAACAGGGTAAGTATGGGGTAAAGCAACATGTTAAGTACGAACAACATTCACAAATACATCACCACGAATTTTATGCAATTGGACGACTTTGTTGATAAACGCACTTTCACGGAAACCGGGAATGCAAGAGAAAAAGCATAATGTAATGATTGAAGCTGGAATTGGATAGGCGGAACTGGGGATGTTAAACCCTGAACAGTGCACAATTATAGGTCTAAATAAATTTGTTATATTTATCATTTAGCCACTGTATGAAAATGAAGAAGCACTGCATGTAAAAATATTAAATAAGAAGACAATAAAAAAAGGAAACCAATTAGTACACTGCTCTTTTACTTCGTGCTTATCTATTGAAACTCAATAATACAAAGAACAAACTTAGGTTTAAAGAAAGCACAATTATTCCAATTACAACTATTTTACCCAAAACTATTTTACCCAAAGGATAACAGAATAATCACTCCTATAGATATCCAAAGGTGACTGTAACATTAGACATGCATAATTTACAAACACACAATACAGAGTATTATCAACATTTTCAAAAGTGCAAAACATGGGGCAGCAGGAATAGCATATATATTTTGGTGTAATGGATGATAAAATTACGTTCGAAATACCACTGCTCATTTCCATGACAAATCACGTGTGTATTTAGCGTCAAAGCTCTCAAAGAAAGAAACGGTGGACGTTTGTCACTGCGTGTTTTCTGGCCACTCATATGTTTACGTTTGTCACTGTGGTTTCAGGGCACTGATATTTTTACGTAAGGAAGTGTGAATATTCAAAAAATAGCCAGACAAGCGCCTTTTACTGTCATTGACGAAATATTGTATCGGGTGCGATAAGTAAGTGATGTTTAAACATTTTTCCAGGCAGATTGGTAATTGTCTTGAATTTATGAGAAAGGAAGCTGCACGCGAAGCAAAGCATAGTCTTCCAAAGTATTTTCTCTTATTTTTTACAGCAAATAACCTTTTGCTACAATGGCACAGTTCCAAAGAAAATTATGTTCACATGGCAAGAAGAAGTGGCTCTAAATTAAATTTAGCAGCGGATACAAAATATGACATGGGCAATAAATAGTCCCAGTGTAAAGGCAAATAATCCCTGCTCAGCTAAATTTGTCCCGTACTGGTAATAATTCAAAATACCTACCTCTTTCTTCATCTGAATGTAAATTATAACACAGACAGTTATGTCCTACACAATCACACAAATCTTTGCACCTCAAGGTAGGGATAGGTGATACAACAAGTTTTGCACAATTTAGAAAATGTTGATATTGTGAGACTGCCACTATTGGCATGAAACGCCCATACAATTTGAGAATAGCAAACATGGATATCATGCCAATAAAATCATCAGAAAACAGAGACCTAATAATTTTAGATTTCAAAATTTGCATGTCAGAGAGCTCAACAGAAAAGACAGAAACTTTCACTTCTGGAAATGAAGAGAGGACTCTTTTGCTATAATCATGCGAATTCCGTGGTTACTTCGGTGCAACATTTGAAAGACTTACCTTCTGTTTCAGCCTATTGACAGTGTAGCCCAAAAGTGTGTTCAGTTGTTTCCTACGAATGCGAGGCTTCTGCTTCATAGCCTGAAAATTAGTAACTGTGATATGAGATCCGTGGGAAAAAAACCCATACGAAACGGGAAAGCCATCATCTAATAATGTATTATGAAGGCCATTTTGATATCCGTGATCACCAGCTAAAGTTTAATGAGAGAACGCCTTCCGTTTCTGAGTTTTCGTTTGTGGTAAATATTAATTGAATAAATACAAAATATCCAAACACATCGATTACAACACATGAACATGCAGATATGTTTTCAAAAGATACGCTTGACTTGTCGTTCACATGTGTTTTATTTTGCCAACTTTTTGTCAGTCAGAGATACATGAATACATAACTAATCTATCAACAGAGCTGAAAATTATTTACAATTTTACATGTATGTTAACTAAAACTATATCACATATATCACATAATGGCTAAATTGTGTGTTCACATGCAGCGGTGAAGGTTAAATTCAAGAGTTTACCTCAAAAGCCTGGACCGATAAAATTTAAATTTAAACACTATCAAATATTCTTTTCAATCAAGAGAAAATACGAAGAAAGGGTTCTACTGCTGTCTCTGTTCTTAAATATACCCGAAACATACCTTGCACACTGAACAAACAAATGTGGGTCCATCGTATTCCTCAGCAGTACAGTCGGTATGATAGACTCGCCAGCATTCATTGCACTCTAGTACCTCACCAGGCTTGTGACATGCAAAGCAATACCAATCATGGCCTCCTTTATCCTGAAATGCAAACAAATTTCTTTTTGTGGAATAAAGGCCCAAGACAACCACACAAACATATGACGCATATTTCACTTTCGAGGAGTTTGAATTTTACTACATTAACCAGGAACATTACCTCGTCCACTATTTCTGGAATACGATAACCACTTTGTTCCTTAAAACCAGCGGGTGAGTATTCCTCTATCAGTCCATCTGATACAGCATTTTCTAGCTCCCGCCTGCAATCCGTGAACCTCATATCATGCTCCTTCTGCATATGTCTTGAAACACGCTCCTGTGACAAATATTTATAAAAGTAATAGCATGAAAAGTGCGCTCAAAGATCGACTGTTATCTCAGAAAAAGATGAAACGAAGAATACCTGGTTTGGAAATGTCTTCAGTTTGTGACGGATAGCTGCTATGGCTTGCCATAGCTGCTGCACTACTTGTGGATCACATCGCCTTCTCACTACTGTCTCCACCATGTTTCCCGTACTATGCAAAACATATAGAATTGAGAAAATGTTGATATCCTGAGCTTGCCACTATAGGCGTCAGACATTCACAAGATTTGACTGTGACAAACACAGACAGTGCTTGACCAGGGTTAGGGAACCAGAAGCCACTGAGTTGATCAATAGGATAACATAGCAACACTGCAAATATCTTGGTGACAGTGAAGTAGACCAGTCATCATTCTGCCTTATCGTCGGCAAGTAAAATCAACATTAACTGCTAAAAAGTCCTGCGTCGTAGCCAGTCCTGGCCTGGAGGAGTGGGAGGGCACCCCTATCCTGCCTGGGGGATATCCCTATCCTGTCCGGGGGGAGGGGGGCTACACCTGTTCTGTCTGGGGCATACCCTCCCCTGAAAAGGACCAGGGACCAGGGAAGGGACCTAGAATCGGGGGGTTCCCCTCTACACAGAATGGACCATGGGTACCCCTTCCCCAAAACAAACTGAAAACATAACCTCCCGTAGTACAATGTACCTCGTACGTGGGCGGTAAATATGTTCGCCAAGTACTATCATCCTTTCGGTCAACTCACTGTCTTTCTGCATACGTCTCACTCTCACCAAGTACTAGCTTTTTGGATTACAATCGCGGTGTTTTATTAATACAACACGTGTGCACATCAAAAGTCTACAAGTCGTCTATCGATTAATTTTCACCAGATGTGTCCACCTGAATAAATGATGACTTTTCTTGAAAAAATCATACGGATGTCGAGTAATTGACGACAAGGATCTATTTATTCAACTTCCACTAGATTCTTGGCATTTTGCTGAAAATAACGTATGGAGAATCAATCGGAGGAAGAAAAATAAATGTCTGTCCCAAGCACCGTAATTTTGTTACACACACATTTGGAAACCTATAAAAGTTATCAAGACTAGCCTGTTGGTTGCTCATTTAGAGTTAATTTAGTGGTTGGTTTGCCCTTCTACCCAAAATTTTGGGAAAGTGGCAGGGACTTACGAATGGGATTTACCATTCTGTGAGTGAAGATGGAGCAGTGATGATACCGAGAGGTGGTGGGGACACCTTATCCCTTCATATGAGAATTTAAGTTGTGGAAACTTTTTGCACTTAGGTCACCAGGTAGATACATTAAACATCATTTTTAACCCTCTTGCCTAAATGGCCTCAAGAGGTGGTGAGTACATTTTAACCTCTTGCACCCTATACTACCCCACGGAGAAGAGGTGGTGGAGAAAACCACTCTCACAGCCTCATACCCAGTGGACACAGGGTGCACGACCGCACAAAAGCACAATAAGACAGCACAAGAAGGCAAGAATACACAAGGGTGGTGGGGACATTTCCACCATTTTAACCTCTTACATTCTGTACTGTTCTCTACTGCCCAAGTGAACTGCATGGCACTCTCTTGCATGAGAGGGTACAGGCAAGAGAGGATGCCCGTGCTGTTGCAAACTCTAGCACCTTGTGCTATGGTTCTCTCATGTGTCCTTTGCTCCTGTACCCTACAAGCCAACTGGTGAAACAACTGTCCAACACATGAACATATTTTTAGTGTAATGCCTTAGAATGTGGAATCAGAACAATAAATCTTGACGCCAAGTACAACCTTTTTGTTTTAATCACTGGTTGCATTCGGTACAACCTATAAACAGGCCAAATCGAAGGCATGTTTCGTTTTTCAAATTTTTCGTCGTGTGTCAAAATGAAACTAGATCTAACAAGTGAGGAATGTTTATGGTGGATTAGATCTAGATCTACGCCATATCACCTGAATTTTCCTGCAGAAATAGTGGAGTACAGGTCAAAATTGAGAAATAAACAAGGAAAAAGCAAGCGAATATAACTGCATTAAAATATAAATAATACCCACAGTCAAAATAAAGGTACTATCCGTTTTAGAGCAAGAAATATTATAAACATTTACCTTGACACTCTGCATTGGAAAACGCAGAAAGTGATGACATCACACCAGGGGCGGTTTCAAAAAAGTTGAATAGTACTTATTTGTTTCTTATTCGTCTTATTTGAATGATTAAGCTATCCATGAATAGGAGGCAAATAAGGGTCTAAATAGTAAAACTACTTACTTTGACTGGTACTATTCTAGACATCACCAGAAACTCAAATATTACTTTTCATGAATTTCGTGAACCCCCCCCCATGCCCAGCAAGTGCGCAAACTTGGCGTAGTCCGAGAACCACGACCTGCAACAAAACAAACTTGGCAGGGAGTGATTGATGAATAATCATTAGGCAATGGAAATCCATTTGCGATATCATTTTTTCGGCCTACCTGGACAAACGACTGTGCATTTGCTGTTTACACTTGACGTTTATTTACATGACAGACAGGATAAAACATACACAATTACACACATGTAAGGCAATTTAATAACTGTTCACTAGATCATGGTCAACACCTAGATTTATTGTTAGAACTGAAATCAAGTGATCTAGTGAACCATATGAATACTAAAACTTGTAAACTGGATGAGCAACCTGCAACAATAATCAATGAAAACATTGATCTGTTTCTGCCTGTGTTAACATATTTAGTTAAGATGTCAAATTGTCAAAAATCAAACACCTGAACCATGCAGGAGGTTCACAAGAAATAAATAAATTGACATAATGAGGGTTGCATGGATTGAAATCAATTTTGACATCACATATGGAGGTCAAAATACTTTCTATGGGCCTTTTGAGGGTTTTTGGTGACCACCACTTGTGACATCAAAATTGATGTCAATATGTCTGAACCTCATTATGTCAATTATTATTTTGTGAACCTCCTCCATGACATTACTAAATCAATTTTTGTAAATGCACAATTTTGTCTGAAAATTGCCAATGTCAGCAATTTTCAGCATGTTTTTGTCATTTTAAGGCCATCTATAGGCCCTCTAGTGGAAGGATGTCTTCATATTCTTGTAGAGGAGATTCTAACCTTGAAAATGAGTGGTCTTCCATTACAATCAGACAAGAATCAACTTCAGAAATGAGGAAAATGGGAGGCAACCTTAAATTTTTACATGATCATGATAAATTTCATAATGAGGTTCACACATATTGACATCAACTTTGACATCATATGTAAAGGTCATCAAAATTGGTCAAAAATACTTTCTATGAACATTTTGAGAGGTTTTGGTGGCCATCATATATGATATCAAAATTGATATCATTATGTGTGAACCTCACTGTGTTTAAATATTTCTTTGTGAACCCCCTCCATAGTCAAGCTGTTTGACTTTTTGATACATGACATATTAATATTTCTCATTTGGTAGTCAATGTATTCAGTGAATTTAGTGAATATATTCACCGAATATGTGAATATTTACCTGGGGATGCTGTGGGTGAATTTTTGTCCATATTTTTGCCTGAAAATAGTAATGCCAGGTGGGATTTTTTAAAATTGTGAAGTTTTGTGAAAAATAGTCTGGGAACACCAAAATGGGTGATATAAAGTAATTTGGTGAAGTTGTGAAATTTATTATGATTACCTCAAAATCTGACATTGCAGGTAGGATTTGAAATAAACAGAATGACCGTGATGACATAAGCAAGAGCCTGTGACACAAAATTTACTGCACATGAGGATTCCCTCCAAAACTAAGAAATACACATTGCTGGCTCATTGCTCCTTTTCCTGTGGCAAACCCCATTTTATTTTTACTTTCCCCCAAAAATTACAGACAATTGAAATGAATTGAAATTGGGTTCTATTACTCCATCAAACAAACTATTAAAATATAGTAATCAGAATCATCACAAAAATGATTCCAGTCAACTTACAGACACACAGCTGTGTGTCAAATTGCATGTAGCTGACATGCAAATAATGTTGGCAGCATATGTAATAAAATAGGTTAATCATTATTAAATTACTGCTCCAGTTTGTGTGCTTAACCTGCCCCAACAATCGTCAGCTTAGGTGTCACTTCCTCCCCCTTGCCTTGCACACGAAGGCCGGGGAGGGCTCCGGGTCAGGGACCAGATTGGATGCAACCACTCAGGCTATGATCTGTCCCCTGGATAGTTGAATAGGCCAACTAGTCCCATCCTGTAAGACCACACAGCTACTGCCTTTCAATTTGGTGTAGATCCTCATAACATACAGCCCTACTGGTAGGTTGGCCTCATCTTCTGGGTACGGCGCTTGTGTCATAACCTTCAGTTTAGACCCCATCATCATGGTCTCACCGGTCATACCCTTGACAATCTCACTGCCAAAGGCAGGTATGGTGACTGGCTTTGTAAGCTTCAGAACTTCATCTATGTTGGTCAGGTCTTGGTTAGTGTTGTTTGGGTAAGATCCATTCCCTCAGTAAATGGCCCGATATGAATATAATTTGTTGGCTATCTCATAGCTCACCCTGGCCTGTTGCCATTCTGGAGGGGCACTCTCCATCTCCAATTCCTTCATACTGCATATGACCTGGTGTAGTGTCTGTGTTCCTAAAATCATGGGAACTTTATGGCTGAACCAGCTACGATCTTCAATTACTAGGGCTACTTGCTCCTCATCATAGCTGGGTATCCCCTTGATCTGTACCTGGAAGGTCACATAGCCGAGCATGCCAGCACATGCTCCTCCAATTCCCTGAATAGATTTCCCCATTGGGTCACCCACCATCTCCTCCAGGGGTCCAACCTTCAGCCCTTGAGACTGGGCATACACTGGAGTAATAGAATTGATTTGTGAGCCATTGTAAATTAGGACTCATGTGGGCCCCATCAATATAGGTGTAACCTAGATTCATGGGGCTGAGCCACCTCAACCTGGGGTCATCATTCCAATAGGGAGATTTCAGGGTTTGTCTTACATCTGGGGCTTTGTCGGCATGCCTGGCACTGCCCCTTTCTGGCCCTTTTGGGGGATGTGGCCTCCCTTTGCTCTGCCATCCCCAAACATGTTTAGCTGGTTGCCATCCGTGCCTACCCGATCCTTGATTTCTTGTAGTCCTGGCTGTAGAGGTTTAGGACAATCCCACCAATGGTGTTCCAGTTCCCTATAGTTGTAGCAGGCACGGAAGAAGTTCTGAGCATCCTTGGCTTGTTGGACAGCACAGATATAATAGCTGTCCTTCCACTTTTCCCTCTCATCTTCAGAACACCTGGCTTTGTTTGCTGGTCCATCATCCAAGGCCTCCTCTTCAAACTGAGCCAGCTTAGCATTGATCACTCCCCCTTTTCCAGTCCTTTGATCTTTAGGATACACTGGTTTCTGATAGCCGGTGGAGGTGGGGGGGGGGGGGGGTAATGAGTAGCATCCAGCTGTAGCTGGCACCAGCACTCTTGTGTTGCCTCAATTCAGCAGACAGCCTCAACCAAATCAGTGATCATCACACCGGGGTTGTCCAGCATGTAGACCACCATGGGCTTATACTCATCCTGTAGGCCATTGTAGTATGCCTCCTGGGCCATTCATTCAAGTTCCATCTCATTTAGCCAGCCTGGGTACTTGTCCTGAATAGCTACCTGTAGCCAAACGAGGCACTGATAATAGTCTTGTGCCAACTCCTGGTACAGCTGTATGTTGCACATTTCAGACTGAAGGTGCACATATGAGGCAGAGTGCCTGTAAGTCTTATCCAGGGCTGTTAGGATGGCATTAAGCTTACCCTTGCTGACCTTATTGGCCAGCCTGGCCAAACCTTTCAGCGACCCCTCGAGAGACTGGAGAACCAGACTCTTGACTCATTCCGGAGGTAGCTTGTCCTCTATTAATTCATCAACTGCATTATGCCAGCTGATGTATGTTGTGGCCCCCTCCTTCTGACTATTCTTAAAGAGTGGGAAGGTGACTCCCCTATTGAATCAGTCTCGCTGGCATTTTCTCTCCCTCCTTTCATGCTGTTGTTGTTTCTTTTGTTGCTTGTTCCGATCAGCTACTGTGACTTGATGAGATGTTTCAGAGTCATACTCAACGATGTTGTCATAATCTTCCTCTTCATCCAAGGAATCATAAAGAGGTAACATCACTGTAGACATTGGTGCCGGTCTCCCGTGCTGACTTATACTGGTCCTCCTCCTCATCCATACCGGATACCACAGGGTTTGGTACAAACAGGGGATGTAGGAGACTTTCCAACCGATGATCAGCTATGGTTTGTGTGTGTTGGGTCACACCCTGCTCCTGTCCCTGCTGGCAGCCCATGAACAGTTTTGAGGAGTATTTATTGGTGCACTTCATCATCCCTCACCCTTGAGTGGAACCTGATTTAGCTGGGGTCAGCTTCTCAGCCTGGACCCCTTTAGGCACTCTCAGTTTCTGTAGCTTCTGCACGCAAATAAAATCCCTGGCCCATACCAAGATATGCCAGGCATCCAAGAGAGTAACCGGTATCACATTCACTAACACATCCTTGATGACCCACATAACGGCCTCCTTTGGTTGCTGCTGCTATATCATCAGCTTCAGTCTCTTTCAAGTTCTCACCCACTGAATGCCGCCCTTTGAATATAAGGCAGGCCAGGGGGCTGAGGACTGTGATATCGGTTAAACCGGGAATGTCTCTTTCTAGGTGATCCTTGATCACCAGGCATATGCCGGGATGGCCTTATCCACTAACACTGGCCCAAGCCCACGGTTCTTCTCTACTTCAATGTAGAGAGCATACCATTCACCATGGCAGCACTCTCCATCCGACAGATGGTCAGTTTGCTGGTGCACCCTGTGAGTTCATTGACCAGCAAATGCCCACCAGCATCCAAACCCTGCCGGGCCACAGATTCAGCCTCCTCTAGCCAGAGGCTAGGAAATAAGTATGCTAGGGCATGTCTAAGTAGTTTTCAATGGGACTCTGACTGACAATCACCCGGAGTCTGTCAATAGGCATCGCCCACCCATGGACACCACATGTTGTGGTGTTTCCGAATGACTTGGCTAAGATGTTGCTGACTACCCACTTGAGCCCAGTGGCATTATAGCCACCAAATGTAGAACAATCTGACGTAACTTAGGAGGGGTGGGCATGAGTTCTGGTCCTCCGAATGGTGGTCCTTGTCCTGTCTAATTACATATGCCAGCATGTCACATGCACTTAGGGATATGAACTAACTATCCTAATTAGGGTTTGCTGGTGGAACTCTGTTATCATCTAAGAAGAATCAACAATGGTAATTACTATTAAGAACACAGAGGGCTCCAGCAGGAGCCAGAGGCTGATATCCTGGTATAGCCAGTCAAGGTGCTCCAGTGTAATGGGTCAGCGGGATCCCAATGGGTTATTGGCTAGGACCTTACCCCAGTTTGGTTACGGACCAAAGTGAGCCCTGCCAAGGGAGTTCGGGTATTTATACTGTTTGAAAAGAGGTGTGGTCGATCAGGGCACCAGTTGCACATGTGCGAGTATTAATTACTTGAGTATTAATTACTCACACACATGCAACCTTGGTGAGTATGGCCCCAACCTAATGCAACCAGTTTAAAAGGAGAGGCTTGGCAGGGCAGGGTACAAAAAGGTCATGGGGATGCACCTCAACCAGTTCAACCATTACATATGCCATTAGGTAGCCTAATGTATTTTCTACCAATTACCAAATACATTTGATCCCTATCATCAATCCTTCACACTGAAAACAGATACCTTATTGCAAATAAAAAATAATGCAAATAAAAATTGCAAATAAAATCTATTGCAAATTTACCTGCTGTACATTACTCAAATGGCAACAGCTCAGACAGCAATTTGCAAAATATTTTTGAAACAAAAACTTGATCTAGATGACAGCTTTTAGGTGGTTTAAGTTTGCAATTACACCATTTTATAGCATGGGACACTAGAGTTTTTTATCAGCAATTTGGGACACTTTCCATTGGAATTTTTTGTCAAATTTGGGCATAAGAGACCATAAGACATATCCAGTTCAACAGGATTTCCTACTAGATTCACAACCTTTATTTTGAGTAAAGGTTGTGTGCTCATTAATAATTAGATATGTCATTGATATTTTTGAGGATATTGATGATGACAAATTTTTAAAATTATGTCTAGACTCATTCTTATTATGGTTCTTGTTACTCTCATCAATCGCTTGACAAATGAAGTTTTATGTGATCAGCATCCTCTGCCACTTTAAATGTGTTTTTATTTCATAGTGAGTTCTTTCTTCTACTATGACCAATGAAATAAATGATTGTAAACAAAAAGATTTGGCAGAGACTTTCAGCATAAACAATTTTTCTGGTTTGGTCATATTTTTTTTGAATAAATTTGACAGTTATTACATAGTTTGAAAGGTTTGTGTAGTTAATTTTTTGCCAACTACTATTAAAAGTTAATTGTAAAGAAATCAAAGAAAATTAACATTTTGTCTAAATACATCTTTTTTACTGATCAGTAATTTCTGACAACTGCACACAAACTG
>JBCAUG010473545.1:0-15504 GCA_038406175.1 Haplosyllis leylae
CAGCAGCTGCTGAATATTGTAAACACACTGACGACACACACACAGCAAGTTGCATTTGTGATAATGGGATGTCTATGCTTAAAACTTATATTGCCAAAAATAGATTATAGTCACCAATTATCAGAATTTTTTAATGTGTACATGTACAAAATGTTTTTTGAGGAACTTGATGAATTTTTCTTGGTTTATTTTCCGCAATGCCGAATATCATAATTAGCCTGTGATCACATCATTGTTAGAGTTCCTGTTGATGGTTAACATCTCAGAAGATTCAGTGTTTTGCAGCTGTTTTGCGTAATTTTTCTTCAATTTGACACAATTCCTATTATAATATTAACAGGAAATTTAAGATATTGGGTGGTGTAGCGAACACTAAAACCCTGAAATGCGATTAACTGTTAATCATAGGCTGTTAATCACAGGGTGCTCAGACTGACTGTTTTTGGTATTCTGAGCACCCTATGATTAACTGTTAATCACTTGATTTTAGTGATTAATACTTTTATCACAGGCCATTTAGTACAGGGGCGTGCGCCCCATATATAATAAACAAATGAATCAATTTGGTTTGGTAGCCATTTTCGGACAAAAAATGTGTTTCATGCCGTTTTTTAATGTAATCTCAGGAAATGTGATCAGAATTAGTTCCAGGCGTGGTTTTACATTTCAATATGACATTTCACCACCGTAGGCTGCAGTATTAACATTAGATGTTAAAAATCTCAATTCAAGGTAATGACTGTTAATCCAAAAGAGATGCTGCAAGTTATTTCAAAATGCTTTGTACTGTATTGGTCATGACATGTCATGTATTATCCCTTTCAGAACTGCTGTACTCATTGGGGGTAGATATATAAACATTTCATTATCCTTAGTTCTAAGCATGGTTAATCCAAAATTAGATGAGGTGTCTTGTAGCAACTAGTGTGAAACATCAGCATATAATAGATTAATATTACCATGTATTTTGAAACTGTTTATAAATCATTCTTTTCATGAACAGATGAGTGTCAAGCTCAATGTCAAGTGTAGAGAAACCTTTGGACTGAAGTCTAGCTGAATACATATTATTTTATTTAATGTATCAAAGGCCACACTGAAAATAATTTCTACTCTTTCGTCCAAAAATTCACAGAATATTTCTTGGTGTGGAGTCATGTTTCTTAGCTGTAACTATTTGATAATTTCTTGAAATTTAAGTAAGACTTAATGCATGAAGGGGTATTGGTTATTGGATAACAATGCACAGAATAATCATAGTGAGCAAGTGTATTATTAGTTCAATAACTAATGAACCCTGAATGCATTAAATGTCTTACACCATGCATGACAAAGGATTTGTGGAAAATAATGCACTGCTAAGAACAATAGACTGGCTGCCAATGTCTCTTATGGGCCTACTGTGTTTTAATGATTGGTTAAATTGCATTTACCCTGGCAGCAAATCTATTGTTCTCAGCTGTGCATTATTTTCCACAAACCCTTTGTCATGTATGATGTAAGGGGTGGGGGTGGGGGTGATTGAAAACTTTACACAATCAGTAGTCCTCCCAAAGTCCTGTCCTAGGTCCTGCTTGAAGGGGGAAAGTAATTAAGCAATAATTTCAATTTTTTGTTATAATATTTGTATTTTATGGTGCGTTTTTACCCTAAAATGTTTACAATGCAATTTTTGGTTTGTTTGCAGTTTTGAATCAATTACCTATATGTCACAAAGTGACAGGTGTCACTGTTTTTGGCATCTCAGCAGTCACTTTTAGGCCATAGTGCTGTACTTCAGAGTGACCTATAAAGGATAGCTGGCTGTGTTACAAAGAAATAATCCACTTTTAAGAAGAATACTTAACATGCCAATTGGAGTGTAATGAATAATAATGCACAGAGTGAGTAGAGTTAGCATAGTGAGACAGTGCATTATTAGTTCAAAATAATGCTGAGAACAATAGATCTAGATTGCCAGGCTAGTGTAAATGCAATTAACCATTCATTATAACACAATAGGCCCATAAGACACATTGGCAGCAAATCTATTGTTCTTAGCTCTGCATTATTTTCCACAAACCCTTTGTCATGCATGGTGTAAGATATTTAATGCATTTCAATACTTGTTTACTGACCCATAGTCCAATATGGACCACTGGTCAGTATGCATGTGAAACAAAGAGGAATATTGAGTCATTGACCAAATACCCAACAATAAATGATACTGCTTTCAGTTGCAAAAATATGTCTAAATTTTTTATTACCAAATATTAGCTGATAGATTTGTATTAAACTTGAAAAAATGAAAAAACTCAAGGTGCCATTTTTCCTATTGATATTCTATTTTTGGTCATGAGGTCATAAGACTTTTGCCAGGCACTAGGCTCTGCATCCCATACTGAATACTATATATGACGCACAAAGGAACCAATTTTATTTGAAACATAATGCAGGACTTAAGCATTTCCAGACCAATTGAATCCTAAACATAGCCATATTGAGAACAATACAACCAACCATTTTCAAATTAACTGAAATTGGTGTGTGTAATTACAGTAATTGGTATGTGTAATTACAGTCTCAGTAGCAGATCCAGGATTTGGTCAAGGGGGGCACCCCAGAATTTTTTCCCAAGATTTTTCTGACTCAGCTTTGCTACATCGGGTGAGCAAAGGGGGCCAATATTGGTGGGGGTCCATGGCTGGCCTAAAGTCCCTGGAAGCTCTTGCATTTTTAACTGTCAAATATGCATTCTCCCATTTTTCCCATACTTTTTCTTCCAATTTTTAATGTACATTTGTGTGAGTACATTACAAAATATCTATTTTAATATGAAAGATTCTGGGCATTTTGACAAATGCAATATTCCTTTTCCTAATATGAGAAAATGAAGGGTGTTATTTGTTCTTTTGGTTTAGATTGTAGATACATTAGTTTGTAAGCCAGGCACTCAGGGCCCCAGAAGCTGTTGCATATTTAACTTCAAAATATGTATCTTTGTACTATCCTGAGAAATTTTTGTTGAAATTTCCAAACAATTTTACATACAAATACTTAACAATTCTCAGAAATTTTTGTGTAATAATGTATAAAAACAACACTTCAATCTTTACAGATATGATAGGTTTGGGTTTGAGTTATGTAGAGGTATGCACATAAGAAGATGGAACGATGAATTGAGTGAGTCTAGAAGAAACTGGAAAGGAATAGTCATGCTGAGCAAAGCAAGGCTGGAATTTTTTTTTGAAAAAATATAAAATCAGGGGCCTAAAATTCATTGTTTAGCTCTTAAATTGTATACAGGAGCCTCCAAATCTAGGGATCAGGGGAGGGCCCCCCCCCCGGATCCGCCAGTGAGTCTACTTACAGCACTTAGTTCTGACGGACTAGGCTAGATCTTTTGAATTCCATCACAAGTCTGTTGTGGTATTGTGATGATAGAACAGATCAGACATATGTGCAAGAAAGAAAAGTAGAGGTCCAGTAGTTTTGCATGCTTTAAAGACTGATAATGATATAGATATGGAAATATAAACCAGCCGACGTCATTCTTCCCTCTACCCCCTCCCCTCTTCCAAGTGCTCCCGAATCTGCACATGCGAAAATAGTAAAGATAAATCTTAAATTTTATTGTATTTGGTATTTTAACAATCATTTGGCAGACACAGATAATGATCTAGTTCAGAGTTGGCATGATATTTTTGATGTCACGTATTTTCTATATTTAGTCTCGCTGTTAAAACTATTACTCATATCACCAAAAACAGGAAAAAATCATAATGAAGCTTGTAATACTCGGGGCAACAGGCGGAATCGGACTTTGTCTTGTGGAACAAGCCATAAATGCAAACCATGAGGTGATAGCTGTCGTCAGAGATCCAAGCAAACTCACTATCAATCATGAAAACCTAAAGGTAGACGTATATCTAATTCAGAATAGCTAAAGATAATTATGTCAAATACGCAGCAAAGGCATGTAGCATGTCTCTAGAAAGCTTACACAGCAGGAAGTACGTTGTTGGACATTTATCAGTGCCACTGTCATGATAATTCAACCAATCAAAGCAGTTTCACTGGTATATTTTTAACAAAATATAACCAAAATATTGAAAATAACACTGAACATTTGTAGTACAAGCATTTACAGATTATTTGAAGTAAAAATAGCCAATTACTAATTGAATGTAACCTCATTTGTAGCCTGCATACAACTTGATTTAATTAGAGAGAAATGATATAAAACAGTATTAATGAATACTCATCATTACAGCAGACATTTGTCATGACCAAAATAGCACCACACTTAATAACCTCGTTAAACAGTAGTAGTGAGTATCCATGATTTCTATTTTCATGACACACTTGAGTGGAGCAGGCCAAAATGGACACCATCACACTACTCCGACCAACACCAACCAGTCCTACCTGCCAGAAGGTGCCACTTATAATGTAATATAATATATAAGCAACTGTTAACACAGATTTGACTTTGTAAATTTGTACTAGAACCTCATGTTGTTTAGTCTTCATTTGAACAATCACTGATTTGTGTGCTGATTTGGTAGAATGAGTGAGAAAAATGTAAATGTTTATTGTTTTGGTGCTGGTTACATATTCTGTGGTGCTGATAATCCTATCCTTTCCACAGAGGGTTATTGTGCTAACTCATTTAGAGTCAGCTTAGTGTTTGATCTTAGGGGCTTTGGCACTTCTATGATAAATAGGCCTAATTTGCAACATGGTGATTGGTTGGAATTGAGGATTTGGGATAGGGTAAGGTATGTGTATATTTTGGTATGTAAATGAGCCCAGAAGGCCCAGTAGTACCTGGTTGGGTAAGTAGTCCAAATGTTACAGATATCACCACGTGTCCAAAGTGTCCATGGGGTGCCAAGGCATAGGTGTACCAGGAGATCCATAAGTACTAAGGACCCAAAAGGTTTACTAGGGGACCAGAGTAGTAAAGAGTAGCAGGGGTTTCAGGGATACCAAAAAGTCAAGTGGTAGAAGAGGTACCAGGGGCAGAGACTACAAAAGTCAACATGTGTAGAGAGTGTCCATGGGACACTTGGAGTTCAGGGGCACTAGGACAGGAGTACCAGGGGCATCAAGTTGTCAGAAAAACTAGGGATTCCAGTGGTAAAAGAAAGTTTATGGTCTAGGGGTACCAGGAAACCCAGGGGTCCAAAGGGTCAGGGCACTAGGGGTTCATGGGTATCAGGGAGTCCACGGGTATCAGGAGTATCATGGGTTCAGGTGTACCAGGAATCCAGGGGGGCTATTGTTCTGATTTTCTGATTTATGGTGCTGACAATCACATTGGTACCGTGGAAATTGCATCTGAATCTGATTGTGAAACATAAAATTGCAGTATTTTATGTATTCAATGAATTCATGAAATATGAAAAGCTGTGAAAGTTTCACAAGGTGGCTCATTTGGGTGAGAGGGCACAAGGGCAAGAGGGTGCAAGGGTGAGAGGGAAAAAGGGCAAGAGGGTGCAAGGGCAAGAGGACACAAGGGCAACAGGGTGCAAGGATGCAAGGGCAAGAGGGCACAAAGGTGAGAGGGCACAAGGGTGAGAGGGCAAGAGGAGGCAAGGGCAAGAGGGCACAAGGGTGAGAGGGCACAAGGGCGAGAGGATGCAAGGGTGAGAGGGCACAAGGGTGCAAGAGCAAGAGGGTGCAAGGGTGAGAGGTCACCAGGGTGAGAGGGCACAAGGATGAGAGGGCATAATGGCACAAGGGCAAGAGGGCACAAGGACAATAGGATGCAAGGGCAGGAGGGTGCAAGGGTGTGAGGGCAGGGCACAAGGGCACGAGGGCATCAAAACTAGGTTTTTGCATCCCCACCATACTAGGTCACAAGATGTTCAAAAAAGTTTGATTACATAATGTTATGTTAAGGTGTCCCCACCACCTCCAAGTAGAATACTCACCCCATGTACAGTCACTGAGCCACAAAAGGCCTTCGTAGGTCCCCACCATGGGCCCAAAATTTTGGGGCAAAAACTGTCAATAAACCACTAAGGTGACTCTAACGAGCCACCAAAAATGTGGTCTAAGAATGCGTTATGAAGTATTGCGTTGGATCTAACATTTCGATTGCCACGCTGTAAATTACTTTTTTGTCACTTTGCGATAATAGAAACAAAATCAACCAACATCTGACTCTCCAGTCTTTCGACTTTTAGGTACAGAAGGCCGATATATTTTCGGAAGAAGAATTGACGAACGTATTTAAAGACCAAGATGCTGTTATGTCCAGCTTAGGTGTGCCGCAAAGTGCGGCCAAAACACCTTGGCGCAAACTCACATTTTATGAAGACAGCATAAAATCGATTGTTGGTGGAATGAGGAGAGCTGATTTGGAAAGATTAATATGTGTAACAGCCGCTGGAACAAAAGGTAGAAACATCAATGATTTCTCTGTTTTTATAGTTTTCTCATTATTTCGTAAAGTGTTCGGTTTTTCCTACTTTAACTTTTGATTTGATCTGATTTATTGCTCAACTGATTGATCAAGGTCAAAATAATCTTAACAGGTAAAAAACAAAGTTATTATAATTAGTTAAAATAAATTGTGAAAAGGTTCATCATCTGTACACATAGTTGTGTTAGTTGTTTGACTCGGCTTCCTAGCATTGCCTTCGTCTGAAACCGAAATTAGACTTAACCACACACTGGCATTCCAAATGTCAACGCCATAAATAACTTCCAAATGAGACATCCTGGATTGAAACAGTTAGGCCCTCCATGAGATATCCACTTTTCCATTTTTGGAAAGGGATTACACACATTATTCTCCAGGAGAACCCCTCATGGACAAAAAAACATAGGGCAAGTCAGATAAGCTGGAAAGAGGATGTCCTGCTAAATTAACCCTTATCCTGCCGACCCAAATTTTCCACCTGCCGACAAACAGCACAAAAGTGCTTTTTCATACCTCTATCCATACCCTGCCAACAGTCACAAAATTGTACCCAATCATTTACAGCTGTACAACCTGCCAAATGTATCAAAAGTTATGTGTAATTTTATATATTTTTTCACAATTTTTTGCGTAATTTTCAGTCCTAAATTGTTCATCTTTCAATTAATAAACCTAAGGACCAGGACATGGCTCTATCTCTAGTAAAGTCTTACAACCCTTCAAAACTACATAGAAACATTGTGATTTTCACCCCCATAAACCCCTGCACTTTCAGCACTGCATTTTTGACCAACATACCAGTACTCATTTTCCCATGAACTGCAAAAATCCATTTTCCTTCAACACATAAAAATGAGCCATGATATGTATTTTCCTCCAAGTGATGACAAAGATGACATATGATGAAGAAGTTTTTCAACATTTCCTCCAAAGGAATCAAGTCACTTCTGTTTCAAATCCAAAATACAAGCCTGTATCTTTGACTGCTGTTTATTCACAACTCACACCAGTTCAACTTTCTTCAACATATGGTAAGAGAAATTGTCATTTCACATATTTTTATCACTTATTTATTAAGGATCATTTTGAGCTTGCTTAAAATGTGTTTTGCTTGAGTTTCAAATGACTGCAACATGGGGTTTTTCAACTGATCAGTGCATCAGTAGGTTTCCATGGTGACACGTGCTGATCACATGCCTGGCTACGTGATTACGTCACTTTGGGTTTTGAATTCAGGACAACAAAAAAACATTTTTATTCTAAGGAGATTTCTTGATAGTTTTCATAGAATTACTATCAAATAATTGCTTAAAATAAGCAAATCAACATGAGACAAAACAAAGTAAAACGTAAACTCTTAAATGAGTTGGATTCGGCTGCTGAAGCAGCTAAAACAAAAAGGACAAAATTAGGTGTTTCGAAAGTCCGAAAGGATGTAGATCTAGATGACCAACCGTCAACCTCGAAAATTACAAAAACTGTGCATAACAGTTGAGGTATGTGTAATCAAATGAATAAATCAGTTAAACAGAGTAAATCAAATGCAATTAAAACTACAAACAATAATTCTACAGCGACCTCAGTGAAAGTAAAACTAAGAAGTAATAACAGTAAAGCTGGAATATCCAGCAAAAGCAAAAATGCTGTGTTTCCTATCATTCAAACAAGAGGAATGAAGTTGAAAAATCAGAATTTTGATAAAGAAATGGAATACTTGAATGCAATTGATGCTTTAATGCCTGTTGAAATTTTAGATGGAAATGGAGTGGCCTTTGATTCTGAAGATGATGAAGGTGAAGGAGAAAATGAAATTCAACATGATGGTGTTGAAATTACAATTCCCGGGTCTGAAGAAGATGATTTCCCTGAGTTGACTGAGCCAGGTGAACTGTTATCTAGTGATGATGACAGCGAGCGTGATACAGAAATATCTACTAGACAACAGCCATGAACAAGAGGAAAAGTGCCAGCAAAGGTAGTGAAAGTCAACAAGAAGACAACTACAGCTGGAGATACCTCGTCAGCTTCAAAACAAGAACGTTTTGACAAATTTGCCCATCTAAGACAAGACCCTGATTTCAAAGACTTCGTGAAAGAAATAGTGGATAGTAGTTTGAGTGATAGGAAACAGAAGCACCCAAGTGGTGATAAACAAAGTAAGAATGCAACTGATTCAGTCAGTGTTGAAAAGGCTAAAGGTGATGGTAATGGGATTGTAAGTGAAAATAATAACGTGCATATAAATGTTTGCAGCAATGTTCCAGTCCCACACAGGGTGAATCATCATCTAGTCAAATCCCCATCAGACACTACAATCTATTCACCCGGTCTTAAAAAGGCATGTGGTGATATGAATGGTGAATTGTCACTTATTGATAATATTTCAAATTTTGTAGAGAACATCAGACTTGATGGTAGAAACACAGCATCGGCTGCTTCTCGAAGAAGTACTACTCCAGTATGAAAGACATCACTGGAAACTCCAAGGGATTCGAGAAGGGTAGAGTACAATAATGCTGCACAAAACACTGGCGGTGCGAGATTGAAAGTGACAACACCAGATACTAAGGATGATTCTCAACATAGAACTGAAAGGGTTGCTGACCAGTTATTACTACAGGCGGAACGCTTCAAAGCCAGAGTAGAAGCTCCGAAAGGTAATACTTATAATCAGCTTCTCATGCCTTATGACTATGAACAGCTAAAGTCTAAGTTCATAAAACCTGATGGTGGACTAGCACCGCTAGATAATGAAATTCTATTTTTTAGAAATTTTGACCAGGATGATGAGTTCTTCCATATAACTAGTCAGATAGAACCCTCACTTAAAGCAAAAATAGAAAGGGGGAATTCATTGATCTTGAGAGACTACTGCCGAAAGATAGAACCCGAGGCCAGGATGACCTAAACAAGCAATTGTTCCAGCTAATTACTCAAGGAACTAATGCCTATGTAGAGCCACCATTGCCTAAAACTGGAAAGATCAAGAGCATTCATAGATGGGATCAGGCTTTCCGAGTTTTCGCAGCCATATACACTAATGCCAACCCAAGTAGAGCATCGGAAATATGGCAGTACATCTATGTGATCCATACAGCTGCTGCCTCCAATCCATGGGATAATGTCTATTTCTATGATATCAACTTCAGAGAGTTGATGGCCACCAAGCCTTGGAGGAGTTGGGGTAAAACCTATACTCAAGGTTGGAATATGGCTTTCCATAATAACTCCAATTTCAATACCACTAGTGGTCAAAATTCTTTGGCTGGTACCAGTGGGGCCCCTTCAAAGAACAACAGGGACTGGAAAGATGATTGCTGCTGGAGATTTAATAAAACTAAATGTAAAAAATCTGGAGCAGAATGCATATATGACCACAGGTGCACATATTGTGCAGGCTGGAACCATGGATTCCATAATTGCAGAAAGAGACAAGGAAGGCAACAACAAAACAGGAAATCTTTCAATAATGAAAGAAGAAGCAGCTCCCCCCCCCAATCACAAGAAAGATAAACACTAAAATGGTATTGGTAAACTTTACTATTTTACATTAAATGTTATAAATATTTTCTCTTAACAGGTCAGCAGGCAAAGGAAATATTGCAGTTTAAAAATTTTGATTTGGAATCAATCAAAACTCCTGTAAATATACTAGAGTTAAAGGAATTATTGGAGTTGTCAAAATATGACCCCATAGAAACAAAATCTTTGATTGATGGTTTCACAAATGGATTCAGCATAGGGTATGAAGGACCTGAGGATGTAAAAATTACTTCACCAAACCTAAAATTTAGGGAGATAGGTGATGCAACTACCCTTTGGAACAAGGTCATGAAGGAGGTAAAGGAAAATAGATATGCTGGACCTTTTGAAAAGATACCTTTTGACAACTATATCCAATCACCTATTGGGCTTGTCCCTAAAGATGGTGAAAAAGATACAAGACTCATTTTTCATTTGTCATATCCCAGAGGAACTGGTAGGTCTGTCAATGCCAACACTCTTGAACAATTGTGTACAGTCCAATACCCTGATTTCAATGATGCTATACAAATTTGCCTTAGAGAAGGGAAAGCTTGTCACATAACAAAATCAGACATGAAATCTGCTTTCAGAAATTTGGGCATTAGGAAGAAGGATTGGAAATATTTAATTATGAAAGCTGAATCATCCATAGATGGTAAAACATACTACTTTGTGAACAAATGTTTACCTTTTGGAGTATCCATATCTTGTGCCCACTTCCAGAGGTTCAGTAATGCTGTTAAACACATTGTTCAGTGGAAAACAAACAGGACTCTGGTGAATTATTTGGATGATTTCCTATTTGCTTCTTTACTGAAGTTAATATGTAACAATCAGGTAAAGGAGTTTTTGAAAGTCTGTGAAAAGATTGCTTTTCCAGTCTCACTTGAGAAGACTTTCTGGGGAAGCACAAAACTCACATTTCTGGGCTTACTGATAGATACAATCAATCAGTGTGTTTGTATTCCTGTGGATAAAATCATGAAGGCTACTCTAATGATTGAATCTATCCTGAACAAAAAGAGTAGCAAGGTTACACTTAACCAACTGCAGAAAATCTGTGGATTCTTGAACTTCTTAGGAAAATGTGTGATCCCTGGTAGAGCATTCACAAGAAGACTTATGTGTATACATCCAACACTAAATTAAAACCCCATCATCATATCAGAGTAAACAGAGAAATGAGATCTGATTTGGAAATGTGGTTAGCATTCTTGAGCCACCCCACTGTTTTCTGTAGACCTTTCTTGGATTTCTCAAAACCTATGATTGCAGATGAGATAGACATTTTTTCAGATGCCAGTGGGACAATTGGTTTTGGTGCCATCTGTGGTTCTTCATGGATGCATTACAAATGGCCCACAGAGTTTATACAAAAGCATAGACCTAGCATTGAATACCTAGAATTATTTGGTGTGGTTGCTGCTGTCCTAGCTTGGATTGGAAGGTTCAAGAATAAGAGGATCATATTGTTCTGTGATAACAATAGTGTGGTCAATATGATCAACTACACTACAACTTCATGTAAAAACTGCATGGTACTCATCAGGGTACTGGTTTTAGAAGGCCTGCTCAAGAATGTGAGAATCTTTGCCAGACATGTTGAGGGTGTTAAAAACACTTTGGCTGACAGCTTATCCAGGGACAAAGTATTAAAGTTTAAGTACCTTTGCAAGAAGGATAACAGACTCTTTGACCCACAACCTACTGTTGTTTCTGAGGCCATATGGCCTGTAGAGAAAATCTGGATAAAGTAATGGAATTTCTTTTTCAGGTCAAAGGCCAGCTTGCAGAACTTCTGACACAGAATCATCAAGGTCTTCACATTCATCCAAATTATCCATAAATTACATTTCTAATGTATTAGAAAGATTGCAAAACAAGCAAACTAGAAATTCAACAACTAAGAATTATTTAAGTATATGGAGGCATCTAAATAAGTTCATTATCAGCCTAGATACCAGAGAGAATCTTTCCTGGGAACAAAAAACAGCTCTTTTTGGGGCATATTTCATTGATGGTGGCATCCAGTCTTCAGCATTGAAGTCATACTTTAGTGCTATAAAGCATGTTTTGAAACAAGATGGATATCAATGGGATGATCAGAAGGTACTTCTCAGCTCACTAGTTAAAGGATGTAAGCTAGAGAATGACAAAGTTAAAATCAGATTACCAATCCAAAAGGGGCTTTTTGAAATACTTCTGTTTGAGTTGGAGAGATATTTTACATCCCAGGTGCAACCATATCTGGAAATCATGTACAAGTGCCTATTCTCTCTAGCATATTATGGTATGCTCAGAGTTGGTGAATTATCACTTGGAGAGCACACTGTGAAGGCAGGTGATGTTCATGTGGGAAATAACAAAGATAAGATATTAGTGGTACTATATTCATCAAAGACTCATGGCAAAGAATCCAGACCCCAAAAAATTAGGATCTCTTCTGTGACTACCACTTCTTCTAGATCAACAAAATTCTTCTGTCCCTTCAGTATTGACATTGAATATATGGCTACAAGGGGACAATACATAGCAGATTCAGAACCTTTCTTTGTCTTCAGGGACAGATCTCCAGTGAAACCTCAACATGTGAGGTCCCTTCTCAGACTTCTGTTGACTAATATCAATCTTGATGGGACATTATATGATGTTCACAGTTTTAGAATTGGAAGAACAACAGATTTATACAAATTTGGTTACTCAATTGATCAAATCAAAACTATGGGAAGGTGGAAGTCCAATGCTGTATACAGATACCCTAAAAACTAAAAATCTGAGCAATCAACACATTATGTACAGCGCGATAAGATTTGCGAGTTTTCTATCGATTGAGACTATGAACTTGGACATGGCTTTTTAACAAACTATTTAAAGTTTACCACACAGCTTCTCTCCAGATTATTCTCCAGGATGTCCGCAATTTTTAAGAAATAATGAGATCGCTGAAAATCAGCATGACAAACGCGATGGTTAACATGTTTAAGCACCAAGTGGCATTCGCGTTCCAAAGTCCAGTAGGTCACTGGGTGGAGCTTAATTTAATTAGATGTCGGCCTCGGTACAAACAGGATGGAAGTTACTTTTCCGACGCGATCCATGTTTATCATGATGATCCATTCCATGTTACAATGATAAATTTCTCCATTTTCTTTGTAGTCGCCGTTAAAGCCTATGAGAGATGCTGGATTTTTGGTGACGAATTTGGACACAGATCATTTGAGAAGTACTTCAGATCAAGATCAAGTACAGATTTCAATAGCTACACTAAAGCCCACTTTGATATTTCTGGCTATTTTAACAACATGTTCTGCAGCGATAACCCCAGCTTGATCAGCCGCATGGCAAATTTAATGAATTTTGCTATGATGTCTAAAACACCCGACAACAAGCTGTTGCCACTACCTAAATTGATACTAATTGTGCCAGATGATGACATTGTCAGATGTTTTAAAGACTGCTCCAGTGATTTGACAAAGAATTTTGCTCATATTCTCAACTTTATCATGACAGAACATGAGCGTGGAATTGCTACTTTTAAAGAATTACTGCCTGCTAAGTCAATTAAGCAGAACTACCCTCATATTCTCTGGATTCAGGCTCCCATCCACGACAATTTCTCCAATAATGATGCACGAAAGAAGTTTAATAGAAGCTTGGAGGAAACAGTCCAATTACACCCAAATGTGAGTACATTGAATCTTAAAAAGACATGGGAACCAGGAAATTCACTATTGTATGTTAGAGACTGTAACAGATATTCATCAGATGGATTATACACTTACTGGGAAGCTGTTGACAAGACCATCCGATTCTATGACTCTATCGTCCTCAAAAAGAGTGACAAAGTGAAAAAATCACAACAATTTGCCAAATCTGACCAAAAAGGTTATTTTCGCCTTGACCAAGCTGGATCAGGATCCCTCCCTCGACGTGGTGAGGGTGACAGATTTCGATGGCAGAACCCCAAATTCAACGTAGACTACGATCCACCCAAGTCATTCTACAGACACCCTGCTCCGCCTCCTCGGGATAGTTTTCACAGAACTTAGTTGAAATGACAGTACAGTCATTTCTTATATCGTCGCTGTTACCGTTGTCAATTTTCTCAAATTTCATAGTTTAGAATTCTATTTTATACTACACTACTATTTATACTTAATTAATTTTATATACTTTGTTATTTATATAACACCCACTGGTGTTCATAGCGCTTTCGCTAGTTGTTTGTGTTTGGGGTAGATAATTTCATGCAAATATCTAGTTACATATCTACCTTGAAATTATCTAGTGGTGGTTTAAGCACACAAACTGAACATAAAAATATTTACTTTATGTTGATTAGCCTAATTAGGGCTAATTGGAATTATGCATGTTCAAGCTACATGCATTGGACATAAGCAATTATGTCTGTAAGGTCGACTGGAACTGTTGTTGTGACAGTTCTGTTATTTATTTGTATGCAAATCTTGTTTGTTTGGAGTCTAATTCAATAAAACCCCATATTCAATTCATTTATTGTTTTGTCATTTTTATGAGAATAAAAAAGAACCCAAATACAACATTTATCTTTTTTCAGATTTACAGCCTACACAAACATCACCAAATGTTGAAACTCCTCTATCTCCCACACCCTCCAGCCCCACTCCTTCTATTCAATCCAATTCAGACTCAACCCCTACAATACCTATCCCATCACCCAGACAATCACATTTCCCACAACCCAACACTACTCCCACACCCCCTACATCACCAACCCCCAAACCACCCCGAAATCTGATACCCCCTCTTTTACCAACCCCTGAACTACCCCAAAATCTGACACCCCCTCGTTCACCTGAACCTGAACCTCCCCAAACTCCCACCCCCTCATTCACCTGAACCTGAACCTCCCCAAACTCCCACCCCCCCCCCTTGTTCACCATTAGCTGAACCTCCCCAAACTCCACCCCCTTGTTCTCCTCAACTGAGTAGTCCCAACATATCTTCTGATGAGAGTGATGATGATTATGGAATACCTCTTGAACGGCCACCCTCAAGACCCATGGTAAATTTTCCCTAGGACATGGACCACAAAGATTTTGAAATTGGTTGGCTGTGGCTTGAGGAAGATTCTGGGCCTATCATTGCCCCTTACACTGGGTTTTGGCAGTGCCTTCTCGATCCACCTAAAACAACTCTGAAGATTTCTTCAAAGCTTTGTTCACATAACATATGTTCACCATCATGACTGAAGAAACGAACAAATACGCACACAGAAAAGCACAGAGAAGTAAGTTATTTTCATAATATTTATTTAGTAATAAAAAAATGTCTTTTTTCAAGGAACCTGAGATTATGATACATTTATTGACTAGAGAAGCACTCATTCTGTATTGCAAATGACTTTCCTTTTCCTGTTCAAATTCCAGTTACAATTTTACATCCAAAATTCCTAAAAATCAAAAATTCCCATATACAATTTTACAAAACATTCTTTCAAAACAAAAATTGTGGAACAAAAATTCTGGTTACAGTTCAAAAAATTCCAGTTACAATTTTACAAAACATTCTTTCAAAACAAAAATTCT
>JBCAUG010473656.1:0-15503 GCA_038406175.1 Haplosyllis leylae
TTCTCAGATTCCCTGAATTCGCTGAATTCACTGAATTCAATGAAAGTTCTGCTCCGTTTAGAGAAAACTCCATTGTCTCAGCACGGCACTGCAAATTTTGCAGAAAATTCAGCCTTGTATTTTTCGGGCTACATTTCTCGACTAATCATCAGTTCTAACGAACTGTAATTGCGAAGCACTACCTACTACCTACCTTTAAATGAATTACAATAAATTTAATCCGTTTTATCTGTTTAAATCCAACTGCTGTAAGTGGCTTGGACGAAGCGACACGGTTTTCTAGGACACGTTTTTAGGACACGTGAAGTGTTTGATATTTTGGCAGCTGATGATGATGAGAAATGATGATAAGTACAACACATACAACGATAGAATACGTCAACACCTGTGTCATTGTCACTTCATTAAACGTACACCTGTGAGGACCGGGGACTTTCAAACAATTGTTAATCTAATACAACTGTGCTAAGGCCCATTCACACAAAGCGATGGGCTGTTCAGCCTTGCATTCTGATGTCATTACCGTCACACGGTTGCACGCTGTTGTTCAATACATGGTCATCAACATCTGGCTCAGTCTCTTTGCAACAACCACAATGCAGAAAGCAATAAATTAGCGCCCTCTACTGCATTTGCTTTTGAATGGCTAAGACTTTGTGACGAAAACGTGAAAGAGCATGCGCAGGAAGTCAACGAACTGTCTTCACTTCAAAACCAACAGGAAAACATCGCTAAGACAGTCGAATCCTGACTTGAATTAGAACTATTATCCAAATATACACTGACAAGGTAAAAATGACGTGGTGCACATTGTTCAAATGTTGTCTCGTGACATTGTTAGATCTAAATGATGTCATGGCAGCATTCTGTGTAAACAAATTCCAACCAATAACTGCAGGTTAAAGTAGGCCTGCCTAATTATCATAAAACTGTCAAAGGTGTTAACAACCCACAGGACAGGATGTTACAATCCCTCTGAGTAACCAATAAGGTGACTCTAAGAGCCACCAATAAAACCTAGGGACAAAAAGTCCTCAGAAGTCAATTTTGAACATGAATTCTTCTGGTAACATCTGCCAATGACTTTCAATTTTACTGGAAGATGCTCCAATGAATGACGAAACTTTGCGGCAAAATGGGAGGCATCATGCGACACGTTCAAACACACATGTTAAATTTAATCGCTCAAATACCTTAAAATTTATTTTTTACCTCTGGAAGTATAGATAAGTAGATCAATTTAGTAAAGTCTTATTCTAATACAATGAAATTAAATCAGTTTAGGTGTGGCCAGTTTCAGGGATCTCAAAATTATGAAAATACCGAATTAACACACTTTCCTTCTTACAGATCAATTACAACGAAGTGTAATCTAAACGGATCTACCTACATTGCGGTTAATCTAAACGATGATCTAGTGGCAATAAATACAATACTGATTCATACCTATTTAAGGCTCGTTTACACGCCTGTCAAAGTTTCCATTTTTGTACCGTTTAAACGACACATGAATGATAAACCTACCGATTCCAAAGTTCTGTTCAGATTGTGACATTGGTGTCTTTCCTCACAAACTGCATCGATCTATTCTCGGTCTAGGTTAAAGCCACTATATGTGTTTCCTTATACTTCCTGTCCCTGTCGCTCGTAAGCAGAGCATCGTTGGTCCTAGTGGGAGTTATGACGATTGGAGTCTGCTTCTTGGCTTAAATCCTCGGAATAAAATATTGTACACAGAAAAACAACCTCTATTTCCACCGTGACATGCTCTGTGATCAACTGCACTGGTAGTCGTCATGAGGCTGGTTTTGATTCTGTTTCTGTAAAGCCTTGTTCACACGTAACGACACCGAATTAATTTTAAATTTGGCCCAATAAAAATTTGAACATTGTGTCAATGGTTGACGGGCTAAATGGGTCTGGGTCTGGAACCCATTTAGCCAGAATTTTGGTCCGATCCATTAGCACAATGCTAAAACTTTTATCAGTGTCTGTGTCTGTGTCGGTACGTGTGAATAAACCCTAACATTCTCGCTGTGCAAGGAAGTTTGGGCGTCATACGCAATTAAAACTGCACCCTCACAGTAGAGATACATTTAATATCCCAGGGCAGACATCACTAGAAATCCAAAACAGGTGTATCAGTGGCCCCACATAAAGGACTTCTGTCCTCCAACAAAAGAATTGACATTTTTGTGGTGGACAAGTCTAAGCAAAATGTTCAAATCCCACTTCACACGACAACGAATTTAATAATTTTTTAAACCTATTTTAATAAAGACGTCAATATTTTCTATGAACAGGATTATTAAACAAACATGTCAGTTCGTGCTTTTAACCGTGTTTCGTGTTTAATCGTTTAATGTGAAACGTTCCGTCAATTTTATATGTTATAAACCGGGATTTACAAATCACCTGTCGTCAAATAGAAGATTTAACTGTTAAAACATGATGGTAACTGTAGATTTACATACATGTAGTGGCCTTAGAACCGACTGCCTTGTCAATAGTGAAATTTTAGCTGTAGTTGTAACGGCTTGTCCACACTTCCCGTCCGATTTCTTGTTTCCAATTCCGATATTCTTTCAGATTTTATGGCTTCTATAGTAATATGCAGACACTGGCATACTGCCCTGATTCTAATTCTGATTTTCTTTCCGATCTCATTGGGTGCTGTACATATTTGAAAATTAGAATCGGAATCAAAAAGAAAAATCGGACAGGCAATGTGAACAGACCGTTAGGTTGATTAGTTGTCAATTTCGAGTTGATTTAACGGTTTTCACGTTACATAAAATGTCAATAATTTTCCTATGTTTGCGAAGCTTGTTTTGAGTTACATAGTGATAATCAGTATCAATTAAGTGCACCTGTCACTTGGTTTAAATTTTTAAAAAAAGTAAATTGCAGTATGTTGCTGATTTTAAAACCATATTTTAGTACAATAAAGTAAGAATAAGCAGCACACAGTGAGGAATAGTTTTTGTTGCTCTTAGTAATAATAACACAGTATATTGCAGGAAATAGTTAAATATATTGAATAGAGAAGCATAGATGAACAATGCTTGTTGATTTGGTTTTCATTGTGGCGGTTGCGGTTTGACGATGAGGTCGCCGTCAGTCGATACGATTAAAGGTCTGTTCACACCAAACGACTCCATCACCGTCACCACAACGTTTGCAGGTGGCACCTTCGATCTTTTAGACAGGCACAATGATGGGCAGAATGGGTTGCAAACTGATTTTGCCCGTCAACGTAACGTTTGTTATGGTAACAGTGAAGGAGTCACCTGGTGCGGATGGACCTTAGCAATGGACGGTTCAAATCCTGCGCTCAATTCACACAATGACATGAGCCACCGTTACAGGACTGCTTGGGGTCTGTTCAAACAGAGGTAACAAAGAAATGCGAATGCGACTGCATTATGTTTCTGTTCTGGTCGTGCCCATGATAAGAAAGCGGGCGATTTAGCTAATTCCATTAGGCTAATTGCAATTAACCTAATTGCATTGGATCCAAAGCAAATTGCAATCCAGTACATACATAGCTATGGCTATTGATACATTGTAAGCTCCTACTGGTTATGGATAATTGCAATTAAGTTAATTGCATTTAGTAATCAGGTTGTTTACACAGAGGATTAACCGTTCTACGTTCATCCATTCTACGGAGGATCAAATGAACCAACTCCTCATCCAGTTTTTCGATTTCCACTCGAAACTTTTGTACATTTTTCGAGTTTTAATTAAATTAAAAAATTCCCTGAGTGATAATGGCATTGTTTACGCACTAGCTACAAAGAGCCTTTGAAGTGTTCTTTTTAGTTTTGAGCCCCGTTCACACTTGGCGTAAACATCAATGACGTTTCGGTCAAGTTTAATAGTGATGCAAACGTAAACATCAAGAATGCATCTGAACCCAGAGTTAAATCAAAGGAAGACATAATTCAAAGAAATAATTCAAAATAAGTTCTAATTTATTGAAAAGTTCAGATTACAAGACATAGTTTAGTTCGAATTTCCACTTAATTTGAAGGAAAACATTGCCAACAAATCATTTCGAATTAACCGTGCCCGATCTGTATCTGCGTTTCAGAATAACGCAGTGTCAAACCTTTGACGTTGACGTTGACGTTGGTTTTGACGTTGATACAGAATAACACAAACGTTATGTGTGAAATGACCTTTATTTCACAAAGAACTGTTCTCCCTCCCATTTTCCTGTCGGATCTGCTTGTGTCATTTACAACTATTTCCATCAGTAAATTAAACAACGCAGTATTCTCGCAAGAAATCGATTCGGTTTCCATCCAGATATGAACCTCCCCTTCCACATACATCACCATTAACAGCTTCACCACCTTTATTGGAAACACAGGCTCGGCCAAGTAGACGAAGTACTGAAGCGAGAGGGTCAGCTGTGCTGGTGTCGTCAATGTTGTTACGATATAATGAAATTGCTGTTGTCCAGGAACCGTCAACAATCATCAGGAACCATTCTGTGGGAAGATCAAAAAAATATGCATCCTAATCCCATTACGTTGAATCAAAAGGATTAGATATTAAATTTTGTTCAGAACTATTTTTCACTTGGGTTTCAAAGCCAGGTTGGATCCCTTGTTTGCATGCTTCCTCACCTACATGCAATGGATTCCTCAGATTCACCTCTGATGCGATACCTGCTGACCTCTTGATGGCCAGCATGGCAGCCAGTCACATTTCCTACATGCATGTAGCAGGGGTAGGATGTCAGGATTCCAGTAGGAGACCTCCCGCACAGCAAGCAGACACGCTATCCACTCGGCCACCGTGACCGGCTAAAATGTCAATTCTTTTTTCAGAAAGCCATTATGCATAAATTCCAATTTTCGTTATCTTTCGTTCCTATTTTTGAAAGAGTGACAAGTTACTTTCCTTGTCAAAAAGCTGTTCCATATTTTAGACAGCCTTCGATTTTCCCCTCAGAAGATAAATTAATTGAGACACAAAATATGAACTCTGCCGAGGCTCCCAATCAATCCGCTAATAACCATGGATACACCTTGGATACACCATAGATACCGTATGAATTAACGTCGGTAATTAAAGGGTCAAGGTCACTGAACCGAGTGGTAATTTCTGGTTGTCCAGGCAACACGTCTGTTGTGCCCTTATTTGACCGTTTCACCCTGGATACATCATAGATACCGGATAAATTAATGCTTGTAAAGGGTCAAGGTCACTGAACCGAGTGGTAATTTCTGGTTGTCCAGGCAACACGTTTGTTGTGCCCTTATTTGGCCGTTTCTCTTCTGGATAAACAATTATGCTGCAGTCAATGTCAACTTCGCTTGTTTTCCTGAACCCAAGATAAATACGATGCAATCATCTCTCTCTGTTTACTATCAATAAACTATCCCCTCTGTTTATCAATTATAATATTTGCTTAAATTGACAAACGTTTCTTGAGCAATTTTAATATGCAGAGGTTTCGAACCTACAGCCCGTGGGTATGAATATTAAACGTTTAAACGTGGTTTACCAGCCGTTATACTGGTCACATCTCATCTGAGGTTTAGATTGCAACCAATTCTGAACATTCTGTCTCATCGCATAACTGACCCGATTCCCAGAAACAATTTTACTTTCAAATAAGGGATAAGGCCATTAATTTTTCCGTGAGACCTTTTAGCACTCGGAGAAAAAATTGGTAGGATTATGAAACCATCTAACACCCAGACAGATGGTCCTGATACAGAACAGCTCTTCGACAGATGATCAAGTATCTCCGACTCTGAACTAGTCCTAGTTTTGGATTAACTTAGTCTTGACAACCAGTCCTTGTTTAAGGGGTAACTTCATCTCTTGACAGATGACACAAGAACATGGATAACCAGTCCTAGTTGACAGACCAACTTGGTTTATTGACAGATGACACAAGAACCTGTAACAAGTCCTAGTTGACAGACCAACTTGATCTATTGACAGATGACACAATATGCTTTTCATAACCAGTCCTAGTTTACAGACTGCTCCACTGCTTAACAGAAAACTCAATCGACCAGATATTTGCGATATTTATTTGCACAAAAGGGCAGCTGCAATGTGCCGTGAATTGTCAAAATAGTTCCAGGTGGTTTCCATATTTTTAAGCATGAGTGACAGATCGATTTGAGACGTTTTTCGATGAAAAGTTTGGAGTGGTTCATTCAGTTGCTTTAGCTAAAGTTCACATGAAAAACAGAGAAGTTTAATTTCAGTAAAATTTCAAAAAGACTCAAATCAAATCCTGATAAGTTATCAGTTTCTCAATAAACCATGTTTACTATCAAACACAAGTGATATTTCTACGTTTTCTGCCACTGGTAAACTACATTGCTCTGCGTCTTAGTGCCCGTTTACATACAGCGTTTGCGTCAGCGACAGCGACTGCCACGCGACTCCAGAATCGCAGCAACATCGCTCTTGAAACGGTCACAGAGCGATCCCCAGTGACAAGTAATTTTGTCGCAGTCGCAGTCAAGTCGCAAACGCTGTATGTAACAGTACAGTGCATAAAACAGTAGAAGAGATTTCACAGCGATATCGCAGTGACGTCGCAGACCCGTCGCTGTCGCTAGGTGTAAACGAGTCCTAACGAACTTCACTCCCAATGGAACAAGGTACATTAAACGACCGAGATGATTACCATGTTCATGTCGTGCTGGATTTACAGCCTGATTTGCTGTTTGTCATTAAATGGACATCACAGCCTCTTTGACTTGGACGAGACAGCTCTCGAGACAGCCCCGGTTTCACCACGGTGACCCTCCTGTGGAAGTTTAACAGCCTTCTGGTGTACTGTCTGACAGCTGTCGCTCGCGAATGACATTGATGTGCTGGATTTTGACAATAAATTTGATCAATAATGTCAAAGATTCGTGTTTGAATCCTTTATGGTCTTTGGGAGATGCCTGGTGTATTTTTGTGTTCTTTGAAATCACACTAGGTTTGTGGAAACTCACATTCATTTTGGTTTTTGAAAACTCTACTGATTTTTTTTCAGACCAAGCTCTTCTGAAACTCCACTGGGCATTGTAGACCATATTAGGTTTTTTAAAAGTCCCCTTAGTTCCTTTATCACACCAGGTTTTTTGTAGAGTCCATTGAACACTGAACTTGGTATTACAGACCACACTAGGTTTTTGTAGAGTCCATTGAACACTGAACTTGGTATTACAGACCACACTAGGTTTTTGTAGAGTCCATTGAACACCGAACTTGGTATTACAGACCACACTAGGTTTTGCCATTTAACTTTCCATCCTATTTGGTCTGAGAGACGAGACTATTATATCAGGATTATCACTCTTCACTCGGATCGCCGGGATTACCCGACTCTTCACTCGGATCGCCGGGATTACCCGACTCTTCACTCGGATCACCGGGATTACCCGACTCTTCACTCGGATCACCGGGATTACCCGACTCTTCACTCGGAATATTCTCCTCTAGTCAGAACTGAAAATATTCCACAGTACTTTCCTAGAGTATTCACTGATGACTCATTCAGAGCCAGTTTATTTTTTGGAAATGATCTGGCTGGTTTATAAAAAAAATTGGGTAGCCAATCAGCTGATTCCTTTGTCAGTGTCATGGCAACCAGTATGCGAACGTCAATGTTGCGACGTTATATTTTAAAGATTATAAGAAAGTTTTGTTGGATGCCTTCCTACCTCTCCCACCCCCGCTCCCAATCACCAGATTCAACAAGTTTTGACAGTAACCGAACTCGTTGTAAGCGGGACCCAGTGTGCATTGCTACAAGTACCTTCATATTTTAAAGCTATCATTGATTGCCGAGTGCTAAAAAGTGCAGCTGGGTTCAGAATTCTCGGAAAGCCCCGCGGGGACCTTTCCTCACTATATCAGTATTAGTGTTCCTCCACTACAGTACTAATCTAATATTCACCAATTATCGCTCCATTCTTCGGAACTATTCCATTTATCCACGTTTTTTACGACATCGTTTAGCACTATTTTACGACAGTGGTCATCACAGAGGAAGTGTAACCCACTAACGGTATTTACTTCTTTCAACCTTGGCGTCCCAGCAGATACAAATACTATAGAATTGACTCCAAATTTTTCCGTTTACGTGTCAAATTGTCTTTTGAAATGCGAGAACAAAATGTTCCAAAATGATAGGGTGTCTGAGGTAAAGGCTCATTCATACTGTGTTTTTTTCTGATTGCGACTGCGATTCTTCTTATCGCAACAAATGGGTTGCAGAGGACTTAATGTTTAATGTTCACACTGTGCGACTGTGACAACACCGCCAACTCTTATGTAGCACATTATAAGAATAAGCAAAAACAAATCGCAGTCGCAATCAGAAACGCACATTGTGAACGAGCCCTCAGGACTATCACACTGAGCAAAAACGCCGCTATTCGATATCAGTGGCAAACTGAACTTCTGCCATTAAATTCCTTGCACTGGCGTCCGTTTCCGACGATTTTGAGGTGTTTACATCAAGCGAAAACAAATTCTAAATCCATTTTGCTATTCACATAAATCAGCGGCAACATTCACTTTCTTTCAGTGTAAATTGACCCTTAGCAAACTAGAATGGAGAACAGCAAAACTTCTTTGTAGAATTCTAGTCCTTACCTATCACACCAAGCAAAAATGCTGCTACTCGATATCAATTGTAAACTGAGCTTCTGCCATTAAATTCCTTGCACTGGCATCCATTCATGACAATTTTGCCTACATTGAGGTACGCCATAACAGATAAAAAATATTCCCAGCAGGAAAATAATGTGGCTGAAATCAATGTTAGAAATCTTCAGAAAAAACTGGTACAACTCACAATGTGACTTTCCTTATTTTACTCTATGTTCGACCCTGTGTACAAAACACCAGGCGCAAAAGCAGGTTCTGGTGTCCCGTTCGCGTTCGCTCTCTTAGTGTAAATGGCCATTTTATTATCGAATTCTTTAAAGAAGCTTTGCTGTTCTCCATGCTAGTTTGCTAAAATCTCGGCGACATTATTTTCCTGCTGGGAATATTTTTTTATCAGTTATGGGGGTGGACTTTGCGGATATAGTTGGTTCTTTAAGTAGAATATAATATGCATCATTATGAATTACGAGTCCCGACACTGAACACTGGAGCCCTGTGTGAATCAGACCAGGAGAAGAGAGATAGGCAAACCCAATTATAGGCAGGTCCGTATTAAAGAGTCAGGGAGCTGTCCGACTTCATCTGCTCTCTGTCCAAATGATGAATATCTCCGCCTCTCTATCATTTATCCTCGGACACAGCCGGGCTTCACACAGAGTGTTCGGACAATCAGACAATAGAAACAGGCTTCCTCTTTGTTCCTTTGTTCTGTAAAAACTGGAGGACGTCCTTGATTCTGGATGAGCGCCATTTTTGGTTTTTGATGAAGTGAGATGATGTAGTAGCCTCTCTACACCTCATGTGACTTCATGGAACGTGATGTGACTTCATGGATATCACATGTCCTGTCATGTGACTTCATGGATATCCATGTCCTGTCATGTGACTTCCTGGATATCACACATTCTGTCATGTGATTTCATGGATATCACATGTTCTGTCATGTTCTGAAGTCCAGAATCTAGGACAAATGCCAATGGTCCGTACAGAATCAAAGAATTCCATTACAGGTTGTGGTTGAACTAGTAACTGGTACAAATGGCTTATTTCTCGTAACAAAAATAAAGTTCTGCTGTCATTTCATGGTATCTGAGGAATTAAAAGAGATTTCCTTCAGAAATATCATCATTTTCATGAGGAACCATCTAAAATCCAGTTTAGATCAGAGCCATGTCTTCGGTCCATCACACTTTCCGTAACAAATCGAAGCTCAGCCTCAAGTCAAGAATTCTGATGTTCATCCGCTGCTTGGAATCAAAAACGATCATTCGACTCGTGCCAAAGGTCAATAACTGCTTTAACAAACACCAGACATAAGCGCAAATAAAGGCATCTACTCTCAGACACGGTATGGGGTCTTTACACATAATTTTGCCCTTTGTATTGATTAATATAACTATTTATCCGACGACGGATTTGTTTGAATGATTCCCTGTTTTTGACATTCCGGCAATCATTTCTACAACGGACAGGATACGCCGCGGGCGGTACACCTCTTGCAGTTACGCAGCAGGACTTTCTTGTTGGTATAGTACATTTAAATGACTTAATTATTTTGTAAAACAAAGATAGAAAACAAATAATAACGACCAGCTTCATGTGGAACACGTTCATTGCCTGGGTTTATATCTGAACTAAATACTTCACTTCAAATTCTGAAAGGAGGCGCAAAGGGAAATTAGCCGGTTCTTTTTCAGACTGTAACTTAAACATTCCCAGTCCTGATATTGAGTTTATCTCCTCACATGGGCAGCACTCCGGCCAGAGAGCCAGACTTCGTAAATCTTTCCCAGAATCTCATGATAAAGTCCAGATCCAGTCTGCAAGATATATGACAAGCTTTCAGAGTTACCTCACTAACAGGCACCAATTTTCTTTACTTAAGGTGGATCTCTTTCTGTTCTGATAAATGACAAGCCTTTAGCGTTGCATCATTTCTAGACACCAATCTTCCTCACTTAAGGAGGGTATTTCTCTTCCCTCTGAGATATATGACAAGCTTTTAGAGTTGCATCATTTCTAGATATTGCCCTTCCTGACTTAAGGAAGGTCTCCCTCTTCCTTGAGGTTAACTACAACACTAAAAAATAATCTTCAGTTTAGGAGGGTCAAATTTAATATCCCAACCAACTCAAAACAAGAGCATGCGGCAGCTTCCTTCTTTTTAAGTTTTTATTCAGTGTGAATGTCCCAATAACATGATAATCCTCCTTTCAAAAGGGACAGACACCCTCTTTTTGTGCCGAGGATTAGGATTAGGAATAACAAAACCTGTAACGTATAACAACGTTCCCAACATCAAAACAGACGGTCCCTCAGAGAAACACCAGACAGCCTAATCAGACAGCAGACACAAACCAGACACCTTGTACTGTGTGATTATTACATAACCCTGCTGAAGGTCCTGCACCTTCTGAAGGAAGGTCGGCTCCTGCAGTGGGCTGTAACCTACAGTGCGACTCCTTCAAACACTACTTTATCCTTAGAGATTCATCATCACTGTATCTGAGGAGTATCCTTGGAGATTAACCGTAAGTAAGCTCTGAGGTATCCTTTGAGTTTCATTACCATATCTGAGGAGTATCCATGGAGATTTGTCATAACTGAAGTCTTGTGTGTCCTACCTTTCTGGAGGTTCATTATTGTATCTATGTAGTACCCATGGAGATGAGCTGTTGCCGAGATGTGATATCACAAATCTTGGATGATCTTTCTTTACGTATGTTTGCTATTACTAGAAGATTAACAAAACCCTCGGGCATCAATGATTCATCAATACAGATGATCTCTGCCTATTATAACCTATTCATAACCAGTGAAGTCTTTTGCATTTCCAGGCAGTGAGTTATATGTTGGTCGGGATTCCAGGTCCAAGGTGTGTACATACTGATAACAATGGAATCAAGACCTACAGATTCAATCACAAAACAGAACAGTAAGTCATCATAAGTTCGTTAAACATCTATTCAGTGACATGTTATTTTGTGTTCCTTCCAAACTCTGAATATCACGATCTAAATTTAATATATTGGGGTCATTAACTGGGTCATAAAATAGGTCACTTGGTATTTACTTGTATCCGATAGGAAGTCCCTTGAATTTTAGTAGTCCCCCCTACAAAAAGTCGAATCTCTCAGTTAAACAATGTCACAGCACATCTCCATTACGTGTAGGTAGCTTAAAATTAATCCCTTCTAAATATATACCACACAGACATATTGAGGTGAATCTAAAAAGGAGACTCATCCAGGCACTTTTTCTAGAAGAATCCAGATATCGATGTGATACATTAGCTAGATGTACATGCAACATGCAATCCACCTGCAGCACGCACGCACGCGCCCTGGACGTCACCAGTAGGGTAATGACACAAGCCCTGCGGTTACCCTTTACTTATGCTGCTCGTTAAGGGCTATTCACACACTTGTGCGCAAAGAAGCGATTTCGTTTGAAAATGAGATTCGCCTTAGTTTTGAATGTTGGAACCGACTAGAAGCGGTGTCGCTTTTGGCTGCCCTCTTGAGAAAACACCACTTTTAAGCCCTATTCACAAAAGCGAATACGACAGTATACTTTCCTTTTCACTGTGAATAGCCATCTAGAAGAAGCCTGCGCTAAATGTGAAAACGCCTTAAAAGGTCTGGCGTCGCGTGTACAACATGCAAACACTGCTGCAGTTTAGACACGCATGCGTGCCCGAGGTACCTGGACACCACATCACATGATCTGCGCGAGACGGTGGAGACAGCCTGTCTGGAGCGGAGCTCGTCCAGGGTCCAGGACATACACAGCCACGCTCCCGTTATGGACCCCACTCACGCAATTACGAGGGGCGGATCCACAGATTTACTTCAGTGAACGGTTTTAAAGACGTTTTAAGTAAGACTCGCCCAGAATAATAATGACGACAGAGGCAACGTTTTCTACAGCATAGAAGACCTACTCGAGTAAGATTCCACCAGAGCAGGCAAAGTTTAAATGTTCGAGGAACTATTTTCCAATTATGTGCTTTTATGCAACACTGTTAAATTACGTATTTTAACGATTTTTGGAACCGTGTCTTCCGCAGCCTAAGAGACCACATCGACTGTGACGCCGAACGATACTTTTTAAGACGTATTTCTTTAACGTCAATAACTGTACCGATAAAGGTTCGTTCATGCTGTGATGACAAAGACAACGGAAAGTCTTTTTATTTTTTCCTTCAAGAATGGTCTCTATGGAGGTGTTCATATGGAGACCTCGAGCAACAGCAACGGCAATGGCATCGTCACCAAATGGGTTCTATGTCAAATTGTGACGGCAACGGCAACAGCAACGACACTATTTCAAATGTTGTTGTCAACACAGTGTGAACGAGCTTTAACAATGGGAACCCTTAAACACGATTAGGAGATGACGTTCTTTATGCGCAAATTTCTTTCGTCGTAAGCACGGCACGATTTCCTACATGACTCCCGAGTCTCTTGACTCCCACCACATCTTCCATCTGTTCCTTGAGATCTCATACATTCTCACGACTCGCCGAGACTTCGAGACGGCAAACGCAGTAAATTGTGTTTATTCAGAGACATAGCCATGTAGTTTATTATAGCATCCACCAAGTTTGATCAAATTCACAACAAGCTTCTTACAGGCCTGAGGTTTGGTTCGCAGAGAATATCCAAGACGAAAACCTTGCGTACCAGTGCCACATAAAGAAGTCGTCAAACGACAGTTGTCATTCTTTGCTACGGCATTAACGTATCTGCTTCGAGTGAGGCATAAATATTTGTGACAAATTAATTGACATGTAGTGCCCTAATAGCATTCGCATAAGTTTGGTGTAAAAGAGCCTTTCTTCAGAACTAACTGCCCTCTGGGAACATAAACCTGGAAGTGCTATCGCGTGAGCAAAAACTTTAAATTAATTACATCTACAAAATACCGAACATGGTACAAGGAACAGAGGCCAAGGCCCCTGTACCCCTGGGGGTTTGATTACAAGCTAGCTCCTTCCATGTGGCTATATATCAGTGTAATTCGACTGAAGGGTCCACGGGAGGTGGGGGCAGGAACGGGGGGGGGGGTAATTTGTTGAGATGAATTATCAATGAAGGAATCATAAATTTGATCAACGTATCGTAAAATGCGATGGATTTTGTCCGAACCTGCCAGCTGCAGTCAGCACATCTCAGTTACCAATGTCCTCTTCCCTTTTCAATGGATTGGTTTCCTTGCGAAGGTTTTCTGTAGCTGAACGATATCAGTCTGCACCACTCACCACCCACAAGCCTCCCACACTAGGATTTATTAATCCCCTTAATACACGAATAGATCGGGGAATTTTTCCTGCGATGAGACTTTTTTCTTGCAATAAGATATTGTCCTTGTTCGGAAGCCGCAAGGGATATGGTGCCGGAGTCACACAACGAAACGTGCGGTTCAGTCGGGACACGAGAATTAGGCCCAAAATCAAAGGTCCGTTCAAACTGCACGTTTGCATCTCTGTTTCCCTCTTTGCTTCAATTGGCTGCACAAAATCGTGAACGGACCTCAGGGGCTCAGTCACGTCCAGCGACCGCGACTCTGCCATGAGTTTTTCCGTCTTCACAGAACTTCAGGCCCAGTCAAACTGTGAAATTTGCGACTGCGATTTGTCCTTGCTTTCAATTGGGTCTTTAAGGGGGTTACTGATGTTGTCGCAATCGCACAATGTGAACACTTGCATTGAATCCTGTACAACCCATCAAGACAAGAAAAATTGCAGTCGCGATCACACAGTGTGAACGGGCCTTAAGAATCCATTTACGAAATTGTTGGCGAAGACGCACTCGTGTTCGCTTCCGCTCAGTGTGAACCTAGCCTTAATATACCTAAGGAAATTCTTCAAGCAGCAAAATATTTGAGCTTTCAGCCTATTGACTACCCAACAGTCACATACAGCAACAGGTCGAACACGCAGGAAACCCACAGGGAGCTTAACCAATCTTGACTCCCTTACAAAAAGTCTTCCTGCCTGATCAACGACCTGCAGTCTACTCTGTAAGCTTATCGATGGCGCGGCTAAATGTTCCAGAAGGCCCGTCCGGATCAAAGTACGAGGCCCCTAGACCATGAGCTACCTGCCCCACCCCCCCCCCCCACCCTGGGAAAGACTAGACCAGACTAGGAAAAGTCAAGAAGGATGACCCACCACTCTCCCCTCCCGCTCGCCTCCCACCGCCACCCCCAGCTAGGACCTGTCTGGCTTGATCAGCTAGTCTAGAATGATGAGGACGGGGAACCGTGGTCGGTATTGCTCGTAATGTTAATGGCGGACTGTCTTGTTCCAACTCTCAATATTTTGTCTTCGCAATCACCTGCAGACAGTGTGTACACACCCTTAACGGTTTAACACATCCATACAGTGTGTACACACCCTTAACGGTTTAACACATCCATACCGTGTGTACACACCCTTAACGGTTTAACACATCCACACAGTGTGTGCACACCCTTAACGGTTTAACACATCCATACAGTGTGTACACACCCTTAACGGTTTAACACATCACATATACACAGTGTGTACACACCCTTAACGGTTTAACACATCCATACAGTGTGTACACACCCTTAACGGGTTAACACATGCACACAGTGTGTGCATACCCTTAACGGTTTAACACCTCCATATAGTGTGTACACACCCTTAATGGTTTAAGACATTTGTCAACCTGGTTCTGTCGTGACCCGAGCAGGTGAAACTCACCACACAAACACAGGAGATTCCTCCACCATCATTCATCCATCTCCCCCCCAAGCACAAATCAAACAGATGAAACTAACCACACAGAGACACAGGAGATTCCCCCGCCATCCTTCATCTGTCTCCC
>JBCAUG010473767.1:0-15501 GCA_038406175.1 Haplosyllis leylae
AACAATAAAGACTGTGCCTAAGCTGAGTGTTTGTATTCTTCATCGCATGGAAAGCCACCTCCTTAGAAGTCTACCCCCTAACCCAGTAATACAGTCAGCAACTCCTCCTCACAAATATGTCCAGTACATGAACTAACACCCATGAATAACTGCTGTTGCCCTCTGAGATTAAATGATTCTTGCTCTCCTCACTGACCATGTTGACACTCAGTTTTAACTGGGATTGAGTTTATTACAATAAACCTAGAATTTGTAAAACTGGTGACAAAGTGTAGAACTGTGGATATTTTGAATGGGGAGTTTTCTATCAATCTGTAATACAAATGCTTTCTTGTCTTGAAAATACAAGCTCCCTTTGTGATGAACACAATGAAAATCACCTGGTCCAGAACTATTTGCTGCCAATATAAATTTGAACCTCTTGTACTATTTTCAAACATCAAGTATGTAAGTCTAGACTCATTGATTTTCACATTATTTTACAGATTTAGATCTTAGCCTTTACTACATGGTGCTGAAGACATGTGATTATGATAAAGCTGCAATATCACTAATAGCGCCGAAGTCTAGACTCATTGATTTGGGGGACAACAAAGTTAGTACAGATAGGAGTTACTGCAAATGGGTTACACAAATGCACTAATTATAATTTGGTTGTACTGATCATAGTACTTATTTCTGGACAATGAAGTCAGGAATTTTGGACACATGAAATGTGTAAAGTTTGCTTTTAAAACCACATCAGAACTAATCATCTACTCACAAATCCACGTCAAAGACAAAAACATTTAAAGGTAATTATTTTTGTACAATTCCAGTACATTCATAGCTTAGCATCTGGAGCTTAGCTTTGCAGCAGCAATTCACATAGCACCCTCTCATTTTCAAATTCATGTTTCTATTATGTTCAAAACGGCATTCGACAGCTGGAATACAGCTTGCATTAAGGGCTCTTTTTGTCAGCGACAAATTGCTCAGTACAGCTCCTATTATTTGCTTAACCGTGTTTTTCCTATTTTGGTTTTAAAATTAATCTAATTCGTTGAATTAGGCAAATGCTTCGTTGATACTGGAGTCTATTATCTATGAATAGTAATTTGTCCACACATAATGTATTTAGCTATCCATGGATAGTGCAAATTCATTTTTCACTATCCATGGAGAGTGCTCATTCATTTTGCACTATCCACAGGAGATAAAATGGCTACATACATGCAATGTTATTTTTGGAATCATAATTTCTGTAAAAAAGGACTGTTTTCATAATGCCATCTTCAGTATTATATGGAAACTAACATCTAGATCCAAGGGTGAGAGGTAAAGTTGAGTACAGATGAGAGCCAGGAGTGAGCAGGCAAGTCGAGAGTGAGCAGGCAAGTTGAGAGTGAGCGGGTGAGTCGAGAGTGAGTGAGAGGGATCCCGATGTTACTTAACACAGCCACTGAGCTTAACGGGATATCCCTCTCTTGATTGGCTGATAACTACGAATCATGATAATTTTGTTTTCTATGTAACGGAAGAGCTGTACGTCAAGAGAAAATAAACTATTATTATTATTATTTACTCGTTTTAGAGTCAAGATAAATGATAATAGAGTCCTTTACATGGAAGAAGAATTACAGTGTTATACTTGCTGGCAGACATTAATTGAATTTTATACTTTCTCAAATCAAATTCCAGCCTTGTTTGTTCTATCTCTTCTACCATACTTCCTGAAAGAAATATCATTGAGAGATTTTTATTTGGCTTGCGTTTTTCCAATTCCTAGTTTGGTTGTTTACATTTGTAATTGGCTCATAAAATCTATTGTACATTGCAGTGCAAAGAGAAAATTTGAAAACAGATCCAGAAATGTACAAGTTTCTTTTTCAGGTAGTAGTGTAAATATAGAGCTAGATTCTGAATCTGCAGGAAGTAGACTACAGAAGTCAGACTACAGAAGAAGATCCTCATTTGATACATTAGGTCTAGAATATGTCTATTCATCTATGCAGATGTCTATACAGATATTGGTAATATCTTTTCTCATGAAAGTGAGAGAGAAATTAACATAGAAAACTACAGTACTTCTACCAATGGTAATTCGGTCTAAATGATCAAATAGGAAGTAGAGAGGAAGTAATAAATACTTTGCCTAAACATTACAAAACACTCAAACTGTTTGGTGTTAAGTTCAGCTGGTTGATTGTTCATAAACTATACAGGACCATTCTTGTAGCTTTTAATACTTACATAACAGAATTTTTGTTATGTCTCTAATTCTTATTGTAATTGGTCTACTAACAAGTACAATAAGACCATACAAGGAAAATACTGCTAATGTAGTTGCTGTGTTGTCATATGCAGCAAACCTGTTCACTGCTTTAGTCAGTATGTTTAAAGTTTTTATCATGACATTCAATTGTAGAACAAACTGTCCCCTTAAAACTATACTATTGGGTTATTTAGACATTTGTGAAGATGTGTTGCTTATTTATGTGCCTATTGGTGTTGTTGTATTATCCACTTTACACATTGGATTAAAGACATGTATAAGAAAGAAGAAAGATGAATGAAATAGATAATAAAAATTACACCAATACATGTTACCAGTACATGTGGATTTGTTAATGTTGTATTAAAATTACTTTGATTGGTAATTTTGATAAAACACTAAAATCTCTATCATATTTACATGTTTAAATCATTAAATCATTTAAAAAGTTGGTTTTTCGTTCTATATTCTAAAACTGTAAATTGTTTACACAATTCTGTTTTTAGTGTTAATCAGTTATAGATTTGGAGCTGAATAACTATATCAATAATTTTTCATCTATGAAAATCAATGGATAGATTTTTCAGGGATTTTTCCACAAATATCACAGGCATCTCAACATCTACTTTGAAAATTATTACATAACTTGTAACGTTTCGATTTTTTGCCAAATACTATGTAAATTAATCGGGTAGTTAAAGAATAATAAGACCACATTTTTATCAATCAGCATTTTTTAACAACTGAACACGAACTAATTTAAACCAGATCAAACAGGTTTAATAAAACAGTAATTTCCGACTCTTCTAGTGTTACTGGTAAAAAGCCCAGTCAAGTCAGTAATTTCTGACACATCATTAGTAGCTTTTTGGGGGTTGCGAAAATATAAGGTTTAGAAATTGTAGAGTGTCATCTTGTGTTAAAATTTCCAGTTGGATCCAATAGAAATACTTCATTTCTGGACAAAGCTTTTTGTCTGACCATATATGGTGTCATGTGGAACTCTTCAACCTGACAATTTACAATGCTCCCGTATAGGTGAAATGCCTTAAAAAGCTAATAATGTATGAGAAATTATGAATAAGATTTAAGCTTTCAGAATTGGGCATTAGTCAGAATTTTCCAAGTATGTACGTGTTGGTATCATTTTAAACATACTCGGCTCATATCACTAAATAATTGTTGGTACAACATAGTTACATTTCGAGTTCTAAAACGCTCACATCAAACTGTACAACCTGAAGAAATATCAAAAGGCCCTGACATGTGCAACAATTTCAATAGCTATTGCGGTCACCGTTCTACTGTCGACATACCAATTGGCTTGTGATCATAGCAAATGCACATTACAATAACCATCAAAGCTCATTGCAGTATCTGTACAAATGCTGATTTATTGTGGTAGTACTTCTAGGCGTAGTTCAATGTTGTGTCATGCGATAATCTAAGTCTCGTAAGATATTTCAACAAGTACTTAAGTAACAGTATCACTGAGCATGGTGTGCCCTAGGCACTGACTGGGTAGTTGGGATATGTTATCGTATTTACTCAGAATAATGAAATCAAACCATTTAAGATTTGTTTGAGTATGTCGACCTGGACACCATTGGCCTGGCTATAGGGTGTATGCTGTAGTCTGTATTCTCTGTCCACGGGGAACATACAAGAATCTAATAGGGAACTCAGCATTCACAATCGTCCAAACTGAACTACAATACCACATCACGTGATAAGTAATATGAAAATGACGTTGCGTCCTTGACCTAATTGGTGGCATGTGTAATGATGTCATGGCAGCATTCTGTGCCAACAAATTCTAAGCTATGAATGCAGCTTAAAGTAGGCCTCCTTATCAAAAACTGCTAAAGGTCCCCAATATTTTAACATCCCAAGATGTTAAGGGTCCATCGACTCAGCCAGTAAGGAGATTCTGACAAGCCACCAAAAATACTAATAAAGGTGAAACTATGTCTCTCCGTTAGCCTCTCAAACATTTTGACTTTGGTCACTTGAATCAAAGTCAAGTTAGAAGAGGGAGACCAAGTAAAGGAAACATCAGACAGAATTGAGTTTTTTACGATAGGCATTTCTGTCAGGTAATCTGACAGATATTTGCAACGGGAAGAGCAAAAAAAAATTCATCAAAAATTTCCCCAGTGGGGATGGAAACCAGGACCTCTGGATCCTGCGGCCAATGCTCTACTAACTGAGCTAGAGAGGAGATCTGTTGGGCAGTGAGCTTTGTTTGCATGCACCACTTCACATGTTGGACTTTGTTCATTTCTAGAATCAATAGACCAGTGCATGACTTTATAAAGGCCATGAAGATTCAGGCTGGCATATGGATGTTGACTTAGCTCAGTGGTAGAGCATTGACCTCAGGATCCAGAGGTCCTGGTTGCAAACCCACTGGGGGCAAGTTTTGACAATTTCTTTTTTTGCTCTTCCCTGTGCAAAGATCTGTCTGATAATATGACAGAAACGTCTATCGTGAACAACTCAATTGACATGAGTTATAATACTTTTGTGTATGTTATGAGTCTCATCGTTAAACTCGCAACACCATATGTTTGTACTTATCACAATACCAAAATGCCTTTATCCACACTGTCCTTTTTAACTACAATCGAGTTTTTCCATAATTCATTGAATTCGATGAATTCAATAAATTTAAAATTTGGTGATGTCACTGATAGAGGGTCACCTACATTTAGTGACTATGAATGTTCGATAGTCACTATGTAAAGAAAATAACACTTGTCCTAATTTTTTGCTTACTTTCTATGTTTTCTATTTTTTGGCACATTATTAAATACAGTCTGTAATTTGCAAATATATGTCATAATTTCAGTTTATTTATGGAGAAAACCTTGCATTTTATTTTATGGTGACCTGCTTATTTCATAGACACATCACTATTAATCCCATTCAATGAATTCATCGAATTCGATGAAAACATTATGGAAAAACTCGAATAATTGGCTGGTGAATGTTGCTTAAAATTTCACAAATGCCCCATGATATTCTTCTAATAAACTCATCAAACGTTAAATCTTCAAAATGGTCTAATTAGCTGAATTAGGTTAGATCTAATTTATAATTTCAAAATAGGAAAAACACAATAGATAGGACATCAAGATATTGGCAAATTTGGTTGGGAAACTATAAAAAAAAATAAACTAATACCATGTTTTGTAAAATTTTCGGAAAGCTGCAAAATCAAGATCTAAGTAATAAAGTTATATTTTTTACGCTTTGAAGTTCAAATGGTTCAAATGGACCTTGTTTTATTCATTTGGGAAAATAATTTTTATCAGAACTGCAATAAAAATGCAGAACGTTTGTCCACATCGAATAGAAAACAACTCATTAAACATTTGCTTAAAACAACTTCTCTATTACACTTGTACTCATATCAATTAAGTAAAACGTGGTATTTCCCATTTTAATGATTGATGTTTGTCATTACTTATTGAACAACACTGAAAGTTCCATTTAAGTCAAAGTCATTTGTAAACAGTTTGTCTCATGCATGAGCATGTTGCATCATTTATGTAAATGTACGTTGACTCTGGTTCCAACTCATAACAGCCACTTCTTTCAGTGGTTCCCTTCGCCTGTGGATGGATGGTAAAGAGAATATGAAAATGTTTATATTACTTATTCTTATTTTTGGAAGATATCATGCGAGTGGAAAGTCTTTTTTCGGGTTACACACATAAAACTTGGATGGCTTTTTATGCAAAGGAGTCAGTCGACTGATTTGAAACATGGTTTCATGGATTCGAAGTCGCAGTGGAAAATGATGACTCTCAATTGATATTTTTAAGAATTTTAAGAAATATAATTTGTGACAAAGATATCAACTGTCCTGCTCCTACCCTAAATTGATTACTGTGTATTGTGTGTAATGGAGAGGAGTAAAGGAATAACATGTGTCAAATTTGTAGCAAAACAAAGTAGAAACTGCATATTTACAAGCTTTATTTCACACTAAATCAAGCTATATGTTACCACTACAAGATCCAAATGAGAACTGCTATGAGAGAGATGGATTTCTGATTTAGAGTACCGAGTAAAGGATCAATACTACAACATCCTCCCTTGCAAGATATTTGGAATAGAATATTTTAAAGATCTGAAACTTCAGTATAATTAATCTTCTTTGTGGAATGAATATTGAAGAAATTAATGGAAAATAAAGTTAAATGCCTTCACAGTCACTGTATCCTTAATTCTACATACACTTGTGCATGTCTTCTATGGAATAGAAAGTCACACAATGTGAAAGAATGTCAGTAACTTCTTGTACTGGTTACACCAAAGTGTCAATTAGAATAATTCTTCTTGTATTCTAATTCTGTTACTGCTTCTCTTCTATCAGCCTGGTTGGGGGAACACCCTGGGTACTTCTGGTAGAACACCTCAGGGTACTACTTCCAGTAGAAGGTCCAATCCTAGAAGGTGTAGAATTAGATTTCTTGGCTGGATGCTGGCTACAGAGTAGAAATATTTTCATCCCAAAAAGTAGCTATAGAATTGAAATTACCAGACCAACCTAGATTAGAATAATCATTCTTAATTTTGTCCTAATGAAGTACTTGCCTGAGTTTTAGAAAATTTTGATTTCTTCTGTATGTGGCACCTTCTTCTGATTCTATGTGGAAAGAATTTGGCTTTTTGGCCTTTTCTATGATCCAACCAGAATTCCAATTCTTGGTTTGTGGATCTTGATGCCATACTGCTTGACCTGACTCTAGCTCAAGCTCAGAGGTAGAATTCTTTTCTTCTGTTATAATTCTATTTTCTTTTCTTACCAAGTCATTGATTGAGGAGGCTATTCTAAATGATAAACCATGGAATGGAATTTCTACCTGGAAGAACTGTTCAAAAACAGAAAAATTCTAGTTCTGGAAACACTGAGGAATGAATACTTGGACAGAATTCACTCAGGACACCAGGGTATTGAGAAATACCTGGAAAAAGCTTGAGAATTTGTTTTCTGGAACAATTATACCAAGGACATAAAAGAGACTGTAGAGAAGTGTAGTCTATGTCAGGAGACCAGCAAAGTATGTCCTCTCTCTTTCTAGGTTTTGATAATTCTGCTCAGCAGAAGTGAGTGATCTAGAAGCAAAATAATTTGCTTGGCCATATTGGAGAATGACAACACCAAATCCCTTCTTACTAGCTAGCATCTGTCTGTAGAATAGTCTCAGCCTTCCTGTCAAAATAGGGTAGAATTATCTTCTTGCAAAATTCCTCTTTGACTTCTAGAAAGGCCCTTCTGTGTTCTTCCTGAACATTGTAGTGTGCGTCCTTTAAAGTTAATCTTCTGAGAGGACCATATAACTCTGTAAGCTTGGATGAGTATCTGTTCAAGAAATTCACGAGTCCTAGAAATGAGTGCATTGTCTCTTTGTCCAGTGGAAAATCCATTTCAAGTATAGAATTAACTTTCTTAGGATCTGGACTCTGTGTATGTCCAAAGAATGACACTTCTTTCTTCTTGAATTGAAGTTTGTCCTTGTTCAACCATAATCCATTCTTCTGGACTGCTTCTAAGAATAGAGTGAGGTTTCTATTATGTTCTACATCTGTATAGCCATAGATTATTCATATCATGGCAATCCCTATCACACCTGGTATTCCAACAAAAATAGAATCTAGTTTCTGCTTAAATATGTTGCTTGCCACAATGGAACCCATGGGGGTGTACTTTCTGCTATCTAGATGGAGTTCAACCTGCAAATATCCTTTGTCCAAATCAACTATTGTAAAGACCTCTGCCCCATAGAATTTTGCTATGAGTTCATCAACAGTTCTACTATAGTAAAGTTCTCATTCCAATGCTTCATTGAGGTCCTTGGGATCCAAACAGAGCTTCAATTTCTTCATGGTAGAATGATTTGGAGAATGAGCATTGGAAGAATCAATTTTGACATCTTTTTCCACAATAACAAATGAATTGACCAAGTCTGTATAGTAACTGGTTCTAGAACATCAATTTTCATGAGTCTAGCAACTTCTTCATGGAAAGCTCCTTGAAGCTTAAAGCTTTTGGTCAATTCTTGCAGATTTACTGGCATAGGCTTGTTTTGCTTTGATCCACCTTTACTGGAATCATCTTCAGACATCTCACCATCTTCTTCAGACTCCCTAGAAACTTTATTCTTCCAGACCATGAAGCATGGTTTGAGAAGTCCCATTATGATTGACATTTCTCTGGACATGACATTTGGTGTTTTGCATTGAGACATTATATAGATCTACTTCCATGTCAATCCTGTATATTCTGGATTTCCCACTGGCTAGACACATAGAATCAAAATTCTCCAGAACAACATTGTATGGTTGCAACTCAAAATCAGGAAACAACTCTTTGAAAGTTTTCCAGTTGATTGTATTTACATCTGAACCTGTGTCCAATTTTAGGATTAGCAACTGCAACACCTGCGACATGGATTTTCTTCTGTAGAAGTTTTAATCTTTGATGGGAAGTTTTCTGCCTTCTTGCAGCATTTCTGTAGATCTAATGTCCCATCTTTCCACAGACATTGCATTTAGCCTGCTTGGCTGGACATACCTTCTCATACTCCTTACTGCATGGTTTTCTACATTGATAGCAGACTTTTCCTGAAGTAGAAGTAGAATTGGAATTTTGCATACTAGAGGATCCAGAAGCCACTTTAGGTTTACCACCTTTGGAACTCAACTTCTTCTTATCATAACATGCATAATGAACATTCTTTGTGGTAGAATCAATAGTCTGCAGAGTCTTGAATGTGGAGTCCTCTAACTGCAGATTTTCTAGCACATCCTTTAATGTGATCTTTTCACCTTTGCTATGTTGAATTATTTTATCCTTGGCTTGCTTGGATTCACAACCAGTGATTAAGATGTCTCAGATAATTCTTTCCTTCGCAGTTTCATAATCACATAATTCTACCATGTTGTAGAGTCTTGTGATCCACTCGTTTAGTGGAGTGTTTCCTAGGTTAGAATTCTTTCCCCATAATTCTATTATGGAAATTATCTTGTTTGCTTTGGGCTTGAATTCTTCAAGTAATCCCCAGTATGTATCGAGGTTGTGTCCACTTGGAGTAGCACCATCATATACCAACTTTCCGGTGTCTTCCCATTTCTGGATCAATGGCAATCCTTCCTCTCCTAACCAGAACTTAATAGTTACATTTGGCCTTATCTGATTCTTCATCAAGAGCAGAGTCCATGACCATTTCAACCCTCTTTTTCCATCTTTTGAATTGATCATACATTTGATGGTCCCTGGTCCAGTCCAATTTTGGACCAATTTCTATTAGACTGGAGGCCATCATGGATACATAGAATTGAAAATCTTCTTTGAGTTCTCTGTATCACATTTTCATGGAGAAATAGAATTCAAGTTTCCACTTGGGAGCTTTTGCAAAATGATGGATTGCAAATTGGGGTTTTTGCATGGATTGTTTCTTTCCTTGTAACAAGGAGCTAACTGGTGTAAGGTTGCTGGAAAGTGTCTCTGGATCTTCTTGCGAAGTTTGTCTTTGGAACAGAAAATGCTGGAAAACACACAAAAATCAATAATATGCAGAATAATCAGCTGAAGGGATCAGGATCTGGATACTCCTGGTCTGGAACCCAAGTGTGTGTGTAGCTGTACGAGGAGCTGTGCTGAAACCTGTGGCTGAACTTTCTTTGTGTAGAATACACCCACTGACTCCATGTTGAAAATGCACAATCAATTTCTTGCAGCAAAAACTCATTGAAAAACTCGCTTAGATTGAGCATGTTTCCCCTTCTTCTGCAGGAATAGGTAGAAGAGATCCAAAAGCTTCTGACACCATGTCAAATTTGTAGTAAAACAAAGTAGAAACTGCATATTTACAAGCTTTATTTCACACTAAATCAAGCTATATGTGACCACTACAAGATCCAAATGAGAACTGCTATGAGAGAGATGGATTTCTGATTTAGAGTACCGAGTAAAGGATCAATATCGCAACAACATGGAGAAATCTTCAGAGAAAAATATTTTGCCAAAATTGGTCTCACTCCAATACAGCCAGCTGTCTATCTATCAAGTTGAGAACGAGTATCTAAATCTGTGAATTGTGAACAGATGATAAAATCCTAATTTTCCGGCCCAATTTCAAGTGCTGTCTGATTGCATTTCAGTTCCTGTTCTGTACATTAATAAAGAAGCTAAAGCATTCCAATACAATGGACACTTCTACATTGTACACAACTCCATCAAGTTTCTGAATCACTCGCTCAGTTTAACAGAATGTAACCAGAAGTATGGCGCTTCTTTTCTCGTGTTCAGTACTGGAGACGAGTACATCAAATCAATGAAGGCTTTGTCCTCCATTTACATTGCCAATGTATTACCAGAACTAACCTGGATAGGTGGATTCACTGATGAAGCAACAGCGGCAACATTGGGCTATTCTTCGTACAACTCGGAAAATGGCGAGTATTAATCGTTTGAGGTTATTTTAGACTCAATCCACTTTATGGTAAATTATACAGAAAGCAAAGCTATCTAAAAAACTCAAATGCCAGGACTTGGCATCACCAACAAAATCTGTATGACAAACACAAATTTACCAATTAACTTTTTAACAGGGACGAATGTTGTTAGCTTGCAGTTCAAGAATAATGAATTGAAATTGGTTTCCAAAACTTCTGGCCTGAAGAGAAAAATGCAAGTCTGTGAAATAATCCAAGGTGTGTATACCTTTGTAATTAAATGTAATTCTATCGAGGCCCTTTTCCCATGCTATTTTAGACCGTGGCGGAACCAAGAAGGGGGGCACCTCTTGACGACACTAAATTTTCTTAAATTCAAAATTCAAAAATGTATTTCCCCCCTCTAGGCGTGGGCGATCCTTCCAACCAGAAATCCTTGATCCGCACTGTTAGATTTCCACTTCTGCTCCTATACTTTGTGACTGGCACTACTGGAATAATTTACAATTTTCTTTTGCAGAAACAACATTTTCAAACAATATTATTGCGTCTCCAGAAATAGATACAGACGTATTATTCGACAGGAACACACACACGTGTTTGAATGTCATCAATCTTTTCAACAATACAAATAGGATAAACTCAATTTTTTTTCATTTCGGAAAACTCAATATTGATACAAATTACTCACTTTTACAATATGTGGAATTAATTGTGGCAACAAATGTCACAAACACTTGCAGTTCAATTAATTTACTATTTACACAATTCAAGTCCGATGTTACTGAGAATTGCACGAAATTGAGCAAATGTCAGGTGTTGGAGGATGCGGCGTCTACAACAGCAGAATGTAGGTTACGTTGTCAGTGTCCGCAACAAAAGTGCGAGCTAGCCGTCATTAGTTCCTTGAACGGTCGACATTATGGCTCTATCTGCGAGATTACACTAATTACCAGCTATTAAGGAGAAAATCAATGTTAAGATGCCAACAGAAAATCAGATTACATCAACTTTATTTTTACTCATGTGGAAAATTAGTTTAACGATGGGGCTTGTAATTATGTTGAATTTATTGCAGATACTCGTGGATGCCAAGTAGGTGCATCTTCCAAGTGGGCGTCCCGCGTCATTAGCCCCGTAGGAACCCAAATTTCTGCATAAAAATATATGGGGTAGGCACCCCCTCTTCGCCCCCTCCTATGACACGTCCTGGGTCCGCATCTGATCTTTGCAATTAATCTGGTCGAACACATCTTGTTGATTGAACTCCATCTGTATAACGAACCAAACACTTCTTCGATACTACATTGCTGATTATTCTCTCTGAAACAAAGGGTCGAATTCCCTCGACGCACTCGGCGGTAATGTCTTCGAGTAATCCGCAGGAATCGCTACATTGATATTGAATTTCTAGTTCCTTTGACGTGCTTGGGCTGGCATCTTTGATTGATTGAATTGGAACACTTGGATTTAACGTTAGTTTGGTTTCATAAGTTTTATCTACTTTTTTCGATGAATTCAAGCTGACAGTCCTGGTTGTATTTTTGTTAACTAAGCTGCAGCAAACAGTCATCACGGCGAACATAGTCATCAGCAGTACAGATACTCCAAGCACCAACGCAGATGCTTTCTTCGAACTTCCTTTGGATCTGCTCAGATCTTCTCCCTTCATATCTTTCAGAGTAACACTTTCTCCCTGACTTGTATCTGAAATCGTAATTAAATGCCTTCGAGTTCACACTTTGAACTGATTACGAGGCTGCTATTTAAAAAGAAAATACTCATGCGACATTTAAATTTAAATTTAAATTCTTAAATTTGTACATACCATTAGAAATGAATACTTTGAGTGGGGCTGTTGTTATCTTTTCCATGGTTACTTCCCGTCCAAGGAACAAGGTGTCCTCTGATCGACCAGAGTTCCTTCTTTTTCTCTTCGAATGAATGTATTCACACGAACTCTTAAATAAAACATCTCTACCATCCAGAATTGATCTTATTCTTTCTTCAAACGATTGGCGTTTGCATGCCAATAAATGAGAAGCGAATGAGTGACAAAATTTGGAAATCACAAATAGTAACTCTTGTCAAGAGGGAAGAGGCAACAAATGATATTAAGTGCGCCACTAAGCGGTGACTTCAACTTCAGCATAGGACACTGAAGGAACATTTGTATAGATTTGTATCATTTATCGAATGATTTGAAATTAAAAGTAAACTACTTACTCCTTCACAAGTTGAGCTTTCATAGCAGATAATGACAGTGCACTGGAAATACACGAGATCATTCGGTGGCATTTCAAATGCGTAGAAAGGAGTACTGATTGCAGTAATCTGTTTATTCGGGTTCATAGTGTTGTGCTTGAATGTGTAAAAACCCCTGTTCTTTGGAATGATATTTCCTGTGCCGCACCTGTAAGAGTATGTGGCCAAGAACACGAATAAGATATGTAAAATATCCTCCTTGTAATTCACTAGGAGTTTCTGAAGTTCATTAGAAATGGTACAAATGCCAAAAGATTGTTCAAAGAGATGTATATATACAGCCGTACCCTTCTGCCAGAAACGTGTATGATTTCGATGAATTCCGAAGACCGTTCATGGCTCGACAGCTCCAAACTTTGATTCCCTTTTCAATACCTTCCAATAACAGATTTCATAGAATAAAAGGTTGAAGTATAAATTATATTCAAAAAGGTTAAATATGTTCACATCGACAGTTACATGCAGATAAACAGAAATTTAAAGAAAAGGAAGATTTCAAATTTAAAAGTGACCTTCAGCAGTATAAACTGCTTTCAATCTGATGACTGTTCCCAAAGTGACTTCTGAAATTTTATCTCCATTGTTATCAGTAACTTCTAGTGTTAAATTACCGGCTGTTGCATCCGTTACAATAATCGTAATGCGCTTTGTTTTCCTGTCGCTGTCAATTTCATGAGATTTGTGAATAAAAGGCGAATATTTTGCATTAACTTTAATTACATGACATTAAAATGTGTACTGGACTAAATTCATTACACAACCTATCATTTACTGTAACTGTCGTAATTCTTTTTGATTGATCTGTTTCAGTTTTGTAAGTGCATTGGACTTGGTAAACGTAATCTTCTTTCGGATTTTTGGTTGGACCCTTCTGAACGCGTAATTCTACGGTCCATATGTCCTCGTTTACATCTTTCTAGAGAACAAAATAAAAGGAAAAAAACTTTTCCCCAATTTGATTTTGTATCAAATTCCAGTAACACGTTTAATTATAGTAGGCCTCCTTGTTTAAATTTCATAAAACAGTTTTTTTATCATCTCTTTCTGAGGAATAGATTTATTGGTGATTTTTTTTGATGCATTACCTGAGCACCGCAACCCTCCTTTTTGGCATCATCTATGCGCTGTTCATTCGGATTGATGTTTATTGCAATGCATCCTAAATCACCATCATTCACTGTGTAAACTCCATAAGCAAATCCGTAATAGATAATGTGCATAGGATCGTGCCGATGTATTCCACAGCTTACATTGACTGAAATTTCGTTTATTTTATTTTTCTATTTAATGGATTTTGGAGAAATCGACAGATTATTGAACAGAGTGCCAAAAAAAAAGAAAAAAAAACAGTCACACGTGTGAAAACCAAAAGATTGTCAGTAGTAGTAATACCTACCATCTTCCTTAATTAAATGTTGACCTATCTCTTTCGTTTCTACATTCGGATGATACATGTCTGGGTCCATCACAACTTCTTTCACAACCGTATCTTTTGTGAGATCTGTTTTGCCATCAACAAAAAAATTGAACACTTATTGACACTTCTTTTTCTGCCATTAATGTTTTGTCGAACATTTTGAAGATGATTCACAGAAAGATAAAGAAATGGATTACATACTTTCTGGAAACTGCTCAGATTCGACATCAGATGGATCGTGTACGACCACCCGCTGTGTGAATTAAATAATTTAACAACTTTAAATTTTGTGGTTTGAAAATCTGCAATGAAATGTGTACATTTTACTACACCAACCATTGCCAATTTTTAAACATTGGCGAGGATGAGCACTTTACCATACCATCTACTCCTCCCCCCCCCCCGCCCACCCACGTTTGTCCATTTAAGGTAGCACTTACATTTTGACATATAGTGTGCAAAGTTTTAAAAAGTTTAACCATGCCAAGTTTGAGAAAAATATATATTACCATTGATTTCAACGGAAATTTGGGCAATGTCCCGGCCCCTAGCACTGTTATTTGATAGTTAGTGTGCAGCGCGCTTATGGTTTCAGCACCAAAGTGTACACTGAGCTCTTGGCAGTGGCGTTAACGTTAGCGATACAAAATCTTCTCAGCAGACATGGCTAAGAAATGAGTAGAATACCCATTCTTAGCGATGTCCGTTAACGCTAATATCATCCCTAACGCTCAGTGTAAACGGACTCTTAATAGTCAACATGCAGTGCTGTTTTGGTTTTGTTCGCATGCAGCACAAATAAATTTAATTGTTCATTTTCATGATGTTCTGAAAAAAGGGCCAAAATACCCACTATTGTGTTTAACTAGATTTTGTTGCGATACTGCTGCCATCTAATACAACGACCTTACCCTTACGTATCGGACCACTACACATGAAACATGTCGTAGCTCTTTGTTACAATAAAGAATTGCCATCCAGTCACCTGGGAATGTGTGTTTGAGTTCTAAATAATATTACATGGTGGCAGCCAGTGTAAGTGATCAACCCAGAGGCGTTTTGGACATGGATTCATCATGGATCAGGGAGTATTCTC